>JZLH01S0105658.1:1381-12148 GCA_001188425.1 Eucidaris tribuloides | reverse complement strand
TCCTGCTCTCCTTCATTCATCTCAGACGTCCATACGGCTTTCTCGAAGATATATTTCAGCGGCATTCCCTAATGTCCTGAGTATTACGTCATTTTCGATGATCCCGTCGACATTGGATGCGTAGATCTCAGTACGCCTCCGCCGATAGGTGGCATTCTCAACTCCCTAGTTTGCCTACCTTCCGTTCTCTATCCTCGTCCTGGGTCACTAACCGCGCCCGAGCTCTCGTTCAGTTCATGCGTTGCAGTCGCGTATCTTTCCGTCTGAGCCGGTAACTTCGAGTGCCATGTATCAGCACCGCCCGTCGACCTCTTAATCCTACCGGCCGCTCCCATTATCATCCCACGTTGCACGTAGTCGTAATCTCGAACCTCGCATGTTGTTTGTGTCATATGAAACGGCACAATGGTTCTAATTCCTAGAAATCGATAATAACTGCTCTTGAACAAATACCACAAAGCTGTCTATACCATATTACCAAAAATATAGTTATTATGAGTAGTCATTGCAATTCCGTAATAGATTTGTCTTGTATGTCGATGCTTGCTCTTAATAGCTACGCCAAGTAGAGATGATTGTCTAGGTTGCACTTACACACAAAAATGCGCCGTCCGTATCGTAGCAAAATGCAACTGTCCGCTGGGACAAGCTTGCCTAAAATCTGCGCAAATGTCAACTCTGAAATACATCGGCGGCACGCCCCGGGGGCAAAGCGTGCTTTATTTTGAATCGCGCCTTAACTTCCAGCATAGCTGCCGCTTAGTTAGGTCTTAATCGCGCCCTTCCGAACTTCTTTCTCCTGTAGTTCTATTTAAATTTGTTCCTTTCTTCGGTTCCCTTTCTCCTTCCTTCGCCTTGGAATGCAACGTCGGCGTTCCGTCTTTCTAGAATACATTCAATATTCCTTTTTCCCCTTTTCTTCGACCCTATTACTTCCTTTTTCTATTTTTTTTCCCATTCTCATTTTGCTCACCTTTCCTGCTGCCCCTGAATGCCCTTACCCCGTCGGCACGTGCCCCTCGCTAACCCGGTCCCTGCCCGAATTTTTTAACACGTAGGATGGCAATTGAAGATTCTATGAATTATTCACGATTGAGCAATCGCGCTTTCGCAGATCGCCCTTCGCTTCATAAGTAGTCTGTAATAGAGCATGTTTATTTAGATAATTTAAATGTGTCTTCTGTTATGCAGTTAGTTTCGTCCTATCTTTACTTATATTCATGGTTCCCCAATCTTTATCAAAAATAATTATTGTTTAGTTATTAATCAAGATTAATTGTACAACTCTACTACGAAATATCACACTTCGACACATACGAATTGAAATGAGAATCGATACCATTTTTCCAGCGCCTAGATAATGGCAAGAGGGGATCATTTTTAATTTTTTATGATGAATCGAGGTTGAGACTTAGTACAGCTTTTGATACCTCGTTCCTGAATTTGTGGAAGTTTTGAATGCCACTTGAAGTTGTTTATGCTTCGTATTTCCGTTCAGTGTTTCTACACCAGTTGATCATCCTAACTTATAATGATATCATAACGTATTTTACAAAGGGCGTCATGGCGTTTAATTCAATCGAACCCACATGCTCGCATGCGTGCGAATGTGCTTACATCTTTGGACCATGCTAGCATTAGAGGGTATGGCTTGATAGCTGAGCTTGAAACTTTAGTAATAGCTGCTTAATCGGATATGTTCGTTGCACGTCGTGATACAGCTAGAATCGTCTCGTAGTCTAAGTGTAGTATATCTAAACTAGAGTGGTACAGAGGATATTAGTCAATTCAAGAATTTGATTCAGCCTAGATAATCCACCCGGACCTAGCTCCTTACGATCGAGTCTCGGCACCCCTTTGAGGTCCATCTGTAAGTGTCGACATGACCGTTTGTCTCGAAGTGTACACTACTCCGGGGCCCCGCTACATCTGTCTACTTTGTGTGCCAGTCGTATGTGACGTGGTTATCAATGGAACTGTGTAGTTGAGAAGAAAGTGGAATTTGTCAAGTATCTTGAGGTGAGCTAAAAAAAAACACGGTTGCTTGACCTCAGCGTCGCCTCATCGTCGTGTTCTAGAGCAAAAATTTAGGGGGCTGGCTAACTTAGGCAGCCGGGGCTGACGTGAACATGGACCGCTGGAGCGAGCTCTAGCGACGTGTATCCTTTTCCTAGCTGAGAGTTCTGCGGTTCACTCGATTTCGTCGGTGCCTTCGTCTGACCCCGGTTTCGTTCCGAGCGGGGGTCTTCGAGTGTGCTGTGTGGTCAGATAGGGGTTCTCTTGCTGGTGTCGCTCTCCCACCTCCCTACCGAGGGTACTTTGGCCAGGAACCTTCTTCGAAAATTACGCATAGTAAAGACGTGGATTCTCGTGCCTATTTTGGTTAATAAATATTTCTTAAGCTCAGTTATTTTATGAAGACTTATTTAGTCGTGTCGTCCATTCATATTTGCCAAAAGTTACATAGGACAGAGTATACTTGCTGTTCAAATTCTGTTAACTGTGGACCGTGATACTTGCGATGAGCAAAACCTCACGCAACGACGTCACGGTGCACTCAGTGGGCCGGGCGGGCCTCTGGCGTTGTGGCTGGCTGTAGATTGTGGCGGCAAGGGCAGGGAATACCCTCACACTGCAGGAAGTTTGCTTGAACTAACAACCGCATAAAGAGGGGTGTTTCTCAGGCATGGGTAAAACATACCTTTTTCGGTCAAATGGTATATTTCATTCATGATTAGGGATTTGTGAAGAAATCAGAGACGTTCTGATTTTTGGTAGCAAGCGCGACCTACGACGATGCTGGCGGACGGTCGATAGCTGAACGTGGTCTGCTTTGGTAGGCAGCCCTTAGGCCGTATCTACCCCCTTTCCCTGGTCTATTGCGGAACCTTTGTTAGACACCGACTACGCATTTTGTAGGAGCTGGAATAATCTACGGTCTTTGATTGGCGATTCCTGGGCATTGTCCTTGGTAATAGAATATTTTAAAAGGTATATCTTCTATACATAGAATTATTGCGCGATAGATTATTTTTCCCAAGATTCAGAAGTATGTGATATAACTTGACTTATAGTCGATGGACTTCCCGAGGTGGCTCTCTCATATTGATACTTGGCTCAATCGTGTGAGTGCGGAAAGCATCTCCGATACGTGTGGTGTTCCTCCGGAGTGTGTAAGGGGGGACTACTCGCCTTCTCACACGGCTCGTAGGATATCTTCGTCTAGAAAAATCGATCGTAATAGTAAAAAGTATGTTTCTGTAGGCATTGGTACGACGCTATTATCAAGATTCTGAGATTGCCGATAAGTTCATACTTATCGTATGGCGAGCGCAACGCTCAGCACTCTTCCCGTACGCGGACACTCTAGATTGATTGCGCGCTCCGTGGTGAGAGGGTTATACCTCCTGCTTCATACGATAGGAACTTCCCTTTCTGGCAAAATACGCCATAGAAAAGACGTGATTCTGGCTCGGATGTCGATCACCTCAGTGGCCTCTTTTTTGTGTTCTAGTTACGTCTCTTAGCCTTGTCTTCGCTGATCTTACGATATATCTCCTCACTCCTCGTATGCTGGCATCGGTAAATGTTATCTGTGTCTCTTTCTTAAGGTGTATATTTGATGAGATTTCCTCGTTCTCTCCGGATTGTTGTTCCAATAAAGTGATCTACTCATGGAACGTATATTGAAAATTTTTAACTTGGCGCGAAGTACTTTAATGCTGATGGTGAGCTGATAAACCCTCTGAACGGCGGTGCAACCGGGGGGGTGTGCCTAGTGTGGTGGAGTGGCGATTACTTCAGTACCACCTCCCTCGGTATAGGAAACTTTGGTTTGAAAAACATGATAGAGAGCAGTTTTTTTTCTAGATGGTTAAACACATTAATGTTTGCAATTGGTCATATTTTATCAAGCATTATCGGCATGAGAGTTATACTTGCGAGCAGCTGGGTATACTTGATTATGTAAACTCCCGCGACCTCGAGCGGGCGTTGACGTGGCTGTGGAGGGATGCTATACGTTCTTCCTCCACTGCATATGGTAACTTTTCTCGAGAGATACGCATAGAAAGATCGTGCTTCTGGGTACTTGGATGGCATACATATTTTAAGGTTATATTTTCTCATTTAAGATGTATTGAAAATTATCTCCAAACAGCAATTACTCATTGAATACTAATTTATAATGGGCAGTGATCTTGCGACAGAGCGAAAACCTCCGAACGGGGGTGAGGTGTGGGAGGGGGATACTCCGCCTCCTGATAGGGCTAGCACTATCTGGTTAGGACACTTTTTGGAAATACGCATAGAAAGATGTGTTATCTAGGAGTCCTTATAGTAAGTATATAAAAACACAACAAAAAAAGTAACTACCCCTTTTTCACATACTATAACTTTAAGAATAAAGAACCTGTCTTGAGTACAAATAATTGGCAAGGAATTAGTTCTCTGCACTAATTGATTATAATTCTGTGAGAAAATGTGATTTGGCTCGTCTGTGATCATGCAACTGATGTGAGCACATGATTAAAGCATGAAAAGTCACATGTTCAAAAGTCCAATAAGGGTCTTTTTGGTAGCGCTGGTTTTTTATTGCAGGCATTCTTGACAAATTTCTGTCTTCTCTGGTGAAATGATTAATCTGCTATATTTTATGTCTACTATCAATATTCTATCGTCTGTCGATCCTGCTCATACGCCATTTGTGACACTTTATATGCACTTATTTCACTGCTTCGTGACGTTGTCGCTTTTATTACACAATGGTGCACCCATTTCTCGATTTTTTGAAATTGTCGTAAAATTCCCCCTTACAACTTTACCTGCAAGAAATACTTTTAAATCCGAATTTTGCTTCAGTGCAAATGCTAATCTTTACGTGGTTTGCTTCGAACATTAATGTAGATTGTTTCTACCCATGACATGGTTGAGTGAGTGCACACTTTATAAATAATGGGGGAAAGAATTACGTTACATTATCATCCATTATTTTGCGCATACGAGAATGACTCAATGTGACCTCTCTTGAAACAGCTGCGATTTCTCACCTTTAATGCATGCTCATTCAGTTCAGCCGATGACCACAACCAGACCAATCATCACTCTTTCACTCAAGAAGTTATTCAATGTAGTTGTAGGACTACTATCTACTTTCAAATTATTTTTTGCACAAACTTGTTTGTGTTATAAGAAGTTTATGGGTATGTTGAACAAAGAGGGGTCGTGACCTTCGGTAGTTACTTTTTTCTTGTTGTGTTCTACTATTTGTTGGCATGGTTATGCTTTATCGGAGTATTGGCGGATTGCGGATAGTCATAGTATACCTTGGCGAGCTCGAGAGTTGGTCGGCTCTCTAAGTAGTCGGTCAAACCTCTCCGGTTTCGGGGAGGAACTTGTTTTAACTAATAAGATTAGAAAAGATGTGTTTTCTATGAGATCGGGTATATCGTCTTTGTGCATTGTTGATATTTTATTCAAGCATTAAGGGCTCATGAGACAGCTCATACTCTTGCGCAGGAGAGAAGGCGAGCGGGGCAGCTACGCATCGTCGCGCTGCGTCTTTTTCTGGCTGGGCGAACGGTGCCTGGTTGTGTGGTCTGAGGGGGGGTCGGGACACCCCTCCGTCCTTACAGTTTAGGCTGAATTTTTGAACATATTCGATAGACAGATGGTTTATAGGGCGAATACCCCTCCATGATACGCGAGCTTTTTTGAAATGTTCATAGAAAAGACGGGCTTTCGAGGCATATTAAGACCTACATAATCTTCAATGACCGTCACACGTTATATTTTTATCACAACGATTTATAGGGACTCGGTCTGTAATCATACTGCGTATGGAGCGAAGCAACCGTCGTTGTGAGGGAGGCGGGGTACTGGATAAACCCTTCCCATCTGGCTAGACAAAGTTTTGAAAATTACGCATAGAAAGACGTGATTACTAGCGCCATGCGTCTAAATACCTATATTTTGAAGTTTTGTCAAAGCGTGATATTTACTTGATAAGGTAGTCGGATTTCACAGAGATGTAGGCTTCCTTAGTATGATGGAAAAATGTACGTGAGTAGTCGTACTGTGAGGTGAGCCGAACGCTACCGACGCTGGAGGAGTCGTGTGTGTGAGGGTGGTCCTCCTCCCGTGTTAGAAAATTTTTCAAAATAACAAACAGCGACAAGAGCGTCTTCGTTCTGTTTTTACTCGCATTGATTAAATTGGATTATCTTTAAGGCTATGAGTTTGTAAAGATTCAGGTATTTCTCAAAAGATTGGTCAGTAAATGTTGAAAAAACTGTGTTCGCGTATTCATACTTTGTCGAGGGGCTGCGCGGAGACCGGGTGTGGGATGACCGGACCCCGACAATGAAATTTTTTAAAATACACCGTGCAAAGACAGTGTTTCTAATAGCACCAGTACAATACTCATTTTTAAAGTGTTATTATGCAAAATTATTATTGGGATTTGTCTGTCAGCTATTAGAAGGATATCGAACAGTCAAGTAAGCTCATATATAGTGTAAAACATAGTATAAGAAAAAATTTCGTTAAGTGTCGGGGGTTAGCTCAAGGGAGTGAACTAGCCACGAGCAAACGTATGGAACTTTTTCGAAAAATATGTAGATAAAAAGACGCGTTTCTGCGGATATTGCTGCTGGCTTAAATAACACTACTTCTATAAAGTCTTATAATATTCTTCTCTCATTCATATGTTAATCCTTCTGCTCGAGACTCACTTTAGTCTTATTTATCATATGTTTCATTGTAAAATATTTCTTTTGGTCCGAAAATTTTTGTGGGGTGGGCCTTGAGCGATTTTTGGTGCGGGGGCTTGAGCCCCAACAGCCCCCCGTAGAACGCTGCCTGCGTTGACTTAGCTCTAAGAGTCTATTTAGAGCTTCTAGATTCTAACGTCCGCTATCTGCGTTAATATCGCCCACTTTGAGTGGAAATTGTTTTTACGCCTTACTATTTATATATGCTTCAGCCTGGAAATACGAACCCTAGTTGGTAATCTCTTGTATAATTTTTCTTCCAAATCCATTTTATATCTCCTGGAAGTCGAAAATATTTCCAAAACATCGTTTTATTTCTTGCCTCCGTTACTGGCGAAATATGCGGCGATAGTGTTTATTGTCTCAGGGGTCTTTTGTTTTTGACGAAAATGTTCCAAAGGTCGATTTTTGAGGGCATTTCTCCGAGTCTTTTTGCCGTACAATCGTACGAACCTGCGCGTACAATCACCGGCGTAGCTCACGGTGACAAATGCCAGTGTAGCTAGTGACGTCTCACAGTTTCGCCAAGGTTTTGCGAGTTTGGCGTTGTGTACCGACCAAAAATACCCGATTCAGCATTCTCGCCCGTGTTTATGTGCATAGCCATAGCAATTATCGGTGAATTCACTTTTTTTCTTCCCTTGAGCTAATTTCTGAATAGAAAAGAACTTTATCACACCTATTTCAACCAACATGTCATTTTAAGGCATCATTTTCTGTCACTGTGTCAAAACATTATAAGTCCGTATGAGATCGTCCGTGCTAGCTGCGTAGTCCCACATAAAACCATGTCTCGCGCGGGCGTTTAACTGTGCAGTACAGTCAACTGCACGCTCCGTGGCAGAATCACCGAATCTCTGTGTGCCGGGTCGCGAAGCGAATCGCTCATGAATAATTCATGAATCTTCAGTTGCCATCCTACGTTTTAAAAATTCGCTGACAGCAGCTGCAGTCCCCGCTCGAACTATCCGAACCAATATGCATTTCACTGCTCCAAGCCCCGTGATTGGTGGCGTCCTTTCTTCTTGTCAAAGCGATGTGGAAGAGCCAGGGCTGTGAAAATGTAGTAAAGAAACGAAATCAACCAGTGGAGTAGTCATAGCAACTATCTTGCATTTTCATGAGAACTTTCTTGCACTTTTGTTTGAAGTTTGTATTTTGTAAATGTACTGTTCAAACTTGGTAAAAGAAAAAAAAATACAAAAAGTTTCATTTGAAATGTGTCATAGCAACTATCTTGCACTTTCGTTTGTACTGTATTGGATGCAAATCTTGCTTTATTGTTTGAGATGCATGTATTTCACATTGCTCCAAATCATTTTTTGTTTAAATCGGTACATTTATTCAGATTTGGCAGCCCTGCAGTGTAATAATTGATTCTGTTCCAAATTGTTGGATTTCTTGTTAATGTGGGAAATAGTTTTTATTGAAAAAAAAAATGCCTATTGGTCCAAAAAGATACATTTATATTTCGCATTTAAAGTCACTTTTTAGTTGTTGTTTTTTCTTTCTGTATTCCATCACGTTATCGAACATCTGTCTTTTCATGCGACATTATTTTTAAATAGTTCTTCACTCTCGTCATCAACTCAAAATATTTCATAAAGATGCTTACTTGTTATACAGGAAACTCATCAGCCATAAATGTTCTCAACGTTTGCTGCAATTATGTCCTCTTACCACTGGCTCTGAGATTAGTGGTGGGTATAACGACGTTTTTTAGTACTTCTTTTTTGGAATATCTGGTAGCGGGAAAGAAGACTTCATTGAGATGCTAGATAGCGGCTTTGATGACTTTTTGGAACGTTTCTTTGATTTTGATGGTGCCGACGGTCTTTTCGGAATCTCTGGTAATGCAGCCTTGGGCTTGGTCCACATGTTATTCTGTGAAAAGAAAAGAAAAATACCAAATGTGGTTGGATGACGGCATAGTTGCATATTTATTTTATAGGCTAATGATTGATGGAACATCTAAACGAATATTGGCGACAGAACTAGAAGAACAACTTGTGAACTGGCGTACCTGCCAACTTTATTTTTGTAATTACAGATTTAAACCCCTGCGTATTCCTTTTCGTCTTATTATGAAGTCCGGATTACTAATTTCCTTGATACAAATACTGTACTATGTATAGTTACAGTGTTGCTGCATTACTACTTGCCAACAGTGCCATTAATATTTTTTTATTCAGTCATGTTGGCGGCTATGATAAGGTCCGCAAATTTAGATGAAATAAAAATGCCACAACTAGGTTTTTTTTTTTCTTTTTGTCTGCGCCCCCCCCCCCCAACCACGCTCTGCCACACCATTATAGTTCAAATGGTCCATATAGAATCCAGTTCAAGTTTGGCAGTAGCTATATTATAAACGATTTTAAATGGTTAATGCAAACAACCCTTTGTTTTTCATCTCGTTTTCACATTACAGAGCGGATAACCGTTTCATTTTTATCATTAACGGTGTTTTGTCATCTTGGTCTGTAGAAGATAACAGTTACCTCAAGCCATTCCTCATCTTTCTGCGTCGACTGTTTTCCTCTGGTTAGCCTCAGGTGAGAATCTTCCTTCAAAGTATACACTTTGATTCCACCACGGGTTGTCCTCTCCGTGATATCATTGTCCTTTACCAGAGGCAATGATGTCGAGGCATCCCGACCTTTGACCTTCTTCGGCAATTTGCTGCCTTGACTCCTGGCATGGGTAGGGCGGTTGACCTTGGTCTTGGTCTGAAAATAGTTACAGGGATTCTTCATCATTTTCATCATCATCGTCATCATCATCATTGTCATCATCATCATCATCGTCATCATCATCATCATCGTCATCATCATCATCGTCATCATCATCATCATCATCATCATCGTCCTCGTCATCATCAGCATCATCATATTCACCACCATCAACATCATCATCGTCGTCAACATCATCATCATCGTCATCATCAGCATCATCATCATCACCACCATCAACATCACCATCAACATCATCTTCATCAGCATCATAATCATTATCACTAACATTATCATCATTATCAACATAATAATAGTCAACATCATCATCATCATAAACATCATTAGCAACAAAATCATCATCATCAACGTTATCAACATCATCATCAACAAAATCATCATTATCATCAACGTTGTCATCATTATTATCAACATAATCGTCATTATCAACATTATCATTATTATGATAGCATCATCACCATCAACAACCCATTGTCATCTTGTCGTCACCACTCTCATCATTTTCGATCATCTTCTTCGTCGTCATTATCATCATCGTCCTCACATCATCATTATCAACTTTTTTGGCATTCATCATTTATCATTATTGTTATGAACAATAATGTGGTAATTTTTTAAGAATGTTCACATTTTATTCATTGTGTCATTGTAATCATTCAAGGAAACTAACTGATTTATTTAAAATTGAATCAAAATTTATATATAGTTTTCAACCCCTTTTTAAAGTCATGAAAAAAGTATTGAAGAGAGAGCTATATGATGGTAGTGAGATCAGTGCTTTCATCTTTATTTCACCCAACGTCAAACTTAAGTTTCTAGTATACTCCACTTTCATATTTACCTTCTCTTTTCGAGGTGGCTTGGGCGTGGCTTTCTTCCTCGAATCGTCATCATCATCATCATCATCGTCATCAGCATCAGCATCTTCTCCACTGGAAGATTTCGGGGTACTGAAATAACTTCCTATATCTGAGTCTGTTCAAGGGGAAAATTCAAAAATATGCAAATTACATACATATGAGCTCTTTTCACCCTGTTTTCCATTGTAATTATGTTATTCATGTAATGTCAAGTATCTACACAAACTATGTATATTGGGCAGGAGCATCGATCGCGGGAGGGAATGCAAACATTGTTTTGCCTCTCCAGTTAATTTGACAGCTTCAAAAATTCATAAAACGTCATGCAAGATTATGTTAACCCTTAACCTACCGGGCTATTTCTGGTCTACTTATTACCGGGGGGGG
>JZLH01S0105652.1:0-19924 GCA_001188425.1 Eucidaris tribuloides | reverse complement strand
AAAATGTAAACGGTGGCAATTCAATGTGTACTCTGCAACTCATTTGAAATGACTTTTCAATCCACTTTGCCAGGGTTAACATTCTTGTGTGTATCTGGGTGTCATGGACCAATTTCTCTGCATTTGGATACAAAAAGTTGTCCTGGGCCATCTCTTTGGGGTCCAATGTAATAGTTTTATTTTCATACTGATTTTTTTATCTCAAATTCTCTGCAATATCTTATCTTGATTGTTTTCAGTATAAAAAAAATCTCTTACCTAAGGCTAATTTAGAACACAAGCTGTTACTGTTTTGTCCACACTTACTGAAAGTTATTGTTTGTCCATTTTCAGACCTGAAAATTGAGGCCAGTGTTTACTCTCACGGCACTTTAAAAGAGGCTAGCTGACCACCGCAACCCAAATTCCACAATTAGCATTATTCTTGGACAGCCAACACACCTTTGCAGGCAGCACTAATTCTTTGAGAACTTTTCCCAGCCAGGACAATCATTAAATTTCTTGAACATGTTGGCCTACAGGCGTTTCATTCATGCTCAAGCAATTTCATGACAGCAAAACCAACAAGCTGCAGGACTTGATATATGCGATCATGTGCACCAACACAAAGACGAATATGACTACATTTGAACAAGAGTCAATCCTTTTTATTGTGCTTGAATCCAGTTGTCTTATTCATCACAATTAAACACTTGGCCATGCACACTCTTTCACCACCTTTTACTTCCTCCATTTCTTTGGCATGTACCATACACTCAATATTGGTAGCAATAAATTCACGCTCAAGCTTGCAAAAATTTAAAATATGCAGGGGGGGGGGCTACTTGGTCATTCAACAAACTTGGGCAGTCAACACAAAGCACCTATTCAATGATTACCTCAGACTTACCAATATGATCACTGATCGTAGCGCTTGGCATCAAAGCACGTGGTCTCTATCGGTTTTCCACTCGTGCTGAATTGGCAAGTACGGCTAGCTAAAGCGTTGCCATCAATACGTTTCTCTGGACTTTCACGCCTATCGCGCGATTGTAATAATGTCAATCAGCACAGTATCAACATTCTATATTTTAATGGAAAATGGAGATGTAACCCTTGAGAAGAACGCCTTTTTGAAAACTTTTACCACTTCAAATGTTTAATAATGACGTTAATGTTTTTCTCAAAAACAAAGATTCATGAATACATCAGAACTTAGACAAGGTTGATTTCGAATAGATTGTTACATAGACTAGAACATTGTAAAACAGGTGACTGTTATAAATAGTATGGCACGCTATAAATGTATTACCACACATGTCCCGCATTTTTCTTTTCAAAATCAGAGACTGTAAACTGTTAAATTGGCATTATACTGTATGACGGACACTAATGTGTCGGCTAATCTTGTTTAGCTGCGAGCTGATAAGCAGATCCTATACACATCAAATATGTATGACTAATTTCCGATCGAGGCCAATCCAAAATATTATTCTTTCATAATCAAAGTTAGTAGAAGATCACCCAATATATCATTTTGAAACTTCGCATCTTTAACTTTGTGGTCAGGTGGTTGTAAAATAGTTCCTACATTAACCATGCTTAAACGGCTTTCCACTTTAAAGTTAATCAAAAGATGAATGAAATGAAACAATAAAAGACAGAAGTAGAAAGAAAATAACTTCCAAAACTGGCGTAAGATCAATAGTGCTGCTCTTAAATGCAACAGGGCGTTCATGTTATGTTTTGATAAAAACAAATTTGTTTCTAAAAACTGAAGCCCTCATATCATGTTCTGTTAATAGCGCTGGCGCTTGAAAATGCTCAATGCACCAGTGTCCCGTCTTAACACAAAAAGATAAAAGTTGTGCATTGTGTACTGAAGACTTGTGGGTGACTTTTTATTAAATAAGATATTACATTAAAAAAAGTGCTAGTCTGTCCTATGACAGCAAATATTCTGTAAAATTGATTGGGTCAGGGACGCTTTTGCAGTGTTGTTTATCATTACTGATCAAAAACAAATTTCAGAGTCATTTTAACACAACACTCGCTGACCAGTTTTAATTACTTTTTTTTATCATGATAAAGGATGCAAATATGACCCGTCTGTCACGTACATCGTGTCACAGACGTTGAATGACCTGGTATTTTCCATCTAAGTTTTTTAATAACCTAAGTAATATTATTTGTCACTATTATTTGAGCAAATGATGGTTAATATTGAAATAGTATTACGCATTAAACTTCATGCACGATCAGATACAGTTTTCATGTGGAAAATTATTTTCCATAAAATTGTGCATTTTTTTTCCGCGTGCTACTTATGCAGCCACTCGAATTTTTAGTTTTATGAGGCGTGTTTTTCAATTTGACATGTAATGACGAATTGTTAAGACTTTAATTTTACCATCTTATGAGAGTCACACTTTATAAATTATTTTTTACCATCCTTTGAAGCAAATTGTAGGGGTATTCATGCCCTGTCTGTTACGCGTAGGGAATGGCTATTAGTAGCTGCGAATAACTATTGGGAAAGATTTTCAAGCCAGTGCAGACATACTGTATGCACACAGCACACAATTGAACAATTCACTTGTTGGACCATTCCAACTGAGGACAGATGTACATAACGGGGAATGTGTGTGATAAAGATACACTGTTTCCAATGGTAAAGTAAGGAATGTGTACACACACCGCAAAACAAATTGAACAGCTCAAGTGTTTGACCATACAAGTGAGGACATGTGTGTAATAACGCATTTATAACAAGTGAACCTGGTTGCAGATATTTAAAGAGAATAGTTTATGTGTATACCGAATAATTGAACAGTTTACTTGTTTGGCCATACATGTCAGACCAAGGCATGAGTGTAATACAGGATAACGACTGATTCACTTATTTGATCATTTAAACAGGGTAAGCGTGTAACACAACTCAACTGAACAGATCGCCGGTTCACAATACAAATGAGACTGGTGACATACAAAATTAAACGATTCACCTTCTTGACACTAAATTTGACAACACACATGAGGACACATGTATGATACAGCAATTGAACAATTGAACTATTTGCTAAGACAATTGATTTTCCATAAAAGTCATCTTCGATGAGATCTACATGTGTGTGTACAAGTGAGGACATGTGGGTATTAACATACATTTACTTACATTTGACATTTTAGCACTCATTCAGGCAAACTCGTGTCTGTAAACTGAAAAGACAAAATTATGAGATATTAAGAGTCATGCATTTCAAGAAACAAAATTAAGGTCACTACATGTACCAGGGTACATGTTAACCTTTCAATAGACCCACATGTCTTGACAAAAGTATTTTTGGTTGGATACTCATTGTCCATGCTTATCTTTATCACAAAGTCCATGCTTTTTTTATATGGTTTACTTTGCAAACACTTCAGACAAGCAATGGACTAAAAAAAATGAAAATAACAGAGTGAAAATGAATTTTTAAAAAAGTAAAGAAACCACCTCCTGAAAATAAAAAAATAACACAATAAACTAAATGGATTTTAGAGTGCATGCAGACAAGATTTATTCCTCTGCCAGTGCCCAGGTGTCAGACCGAGAATATTCTACACGCGAAACTTCTAAAAAAAATCAAAATAATGACCTCTGTGACCTAACGCACGATCATTTCAAACACCCAATAAATTGATGACTTCATCCACACTGATCCCATTTTTGAAAAAAAGTGCGAAAACCAGGGTGTCCCGCCAAAAACCAGAAGAAGTTCAAATGGCTGCCACAGAGAGGAAAATGCAGTTTTCCAACCTATTCCAGCTGATTTTTGTTAGATAGTATCATGTTTTGAGGCCAAGGAATCCATTATGTGAAAGTTTTGTAACAATCAAGTTTCCAATTATTTGGCTGTAAAAGAGAAAATGAGTGTCGTGCATTATACATTCATCGGAGTAAGCACACATGTGCAGTAATGATTGTTTTGGAGAAACAAAATTGAAAATGGCATCCTAAGACGAGGGTTGTATTCAAGTCATGACTCGATCCCATTGACTTTTGTACAGTGACTAGACTGACTCGACTCGACTTGAACCCTAAAATGGCTCGACTCGACCCAAAATTTAGTGACTCGTTACAACCCTGCCTGAGACTAAGGAATAGGGAAATGCTGACAAAATCGCCAAGCTTCCATATCATTTTAATCAATAACTTGATTTTTGTGATCAATCTGTCCTTGCTTGTCGGCAACAAGAAAATTGCTTGTTACCATAATGTTATCGACAAGACCCTGTCGACAACATCCTTATCTTCACAACAGCAAAGCTTGTTTGATTGCATGATTAAAATCTCAAGTTTTATGATCATTTGATACTGCCTGACATAAGACTCATCATGCTTTGTTTCTTAGGACGTAATTGCGAGTGTGGTAGCACAAAGTCACAATAAATAGCACACCTAAAATGGTCTGGTGGAGTGTGGTTTTCAGCAGATACATGTAGGTAAAAATGCACGCCTACATTACCCCAAGAAAGTGTTAAATTGAGAGTTCGTTTATAATATTTCAAAACACAAGGTCTGAATCATTAGGCTTGATCGCATAGAAAATGTCTATCGCAAAAGAAAAGGTACTGTTTAAACAAATTATACACCATGATAGTGCTTACCTTTATCTAAATAAATAATGAAATAAAGAATATAATAAAACTGAAAGTAAAATAAAGAACGTAGAAAACCAAATTCTGATGGCCAGAGTGGTACCCCTATTTTTGTTTGATAATCAATCTGAAACCAAAATAAAGAGTCTAAAATCAATTCAAGGTATCCGGGGACTTCCAATTGAGTCAGATGCTTTATGGGAGCTCGACTAATTGAGCATCTTGCGTAATGATATGTGGATGTTTTGCAAACATCTTTATTTCCAGATAGCTCCCCTCAAGAACTTCAAGAGAGCTATTGATAGAGGCCCTGCTTTTCGCAGTAAAGACAAATTTCAAGGTACTTTTTCAGTGTGAATCAAATTATGGATTCTTAAAATGGATTCTTGTAGTCATTTTCATGAACTTTAGATAATAAAAAAAAACTCCATTGTGCATTGCTTTTTCAAGAATTATGTAAATAAAAATATGCTTTGTAATTTCAAAATGGTCAGAAGCACAATCAGGGTACCCAATTACACTTTGCAGACTTTAAACTGCCATAACTTCCTACAAATGTTACCAATTGTAACTTTTACAGGTATCATCCTTAGACTCCAGTTATCAGGAAACTTTAATAACTTGATATTTTCTCTAGGTTAAACCTTAAAGCCCAAGTTTAGTTTTGTTTTTGTTTTTTTATTTGAAAGCTTTTTGCCCAAAGGTCGTATCACACCATTAACAGATTCTGAATATCTTTCTTTTTTTTAAATTAATTAATGAAAAATCTCAGGGGTCCCCCAAGATTACGGGGTACCTCCAAAATTTTCGACTATATTTTACATTATAGCATCCACAGGGTTAATAAGGTGTTAAGGTTATCCGAGTTATACCTCATCAGAAAACGCAGAGTCTGCTCTTTTGTGTTATTTAATTGTCTATTCAAACATTGTCAGATATGTCAGATAACAAAGTTTGACAATTTTTTTTAACGGGTCTACCACAGTATTATATGGTGTTTTTAATTTGCATTTAAAACAATACGCACATAATTAGGTATTTCTTTTATTTGGAATTTAAGCTTAATTTACACCCACTTCCATTTATCTATTCAACACCATCTTATGGTGCATGACAGAGGTGCTCAATGAAAAGATTCACACGCAGTTTGAGACAAAATGATTGATGCAATTTTTTAATGATTTTTTTACACGCTATTCGATACCACACATTGGAATGCTAATTTATGCACATTTCGATTACCAATTTCATTTTTTTTAGCATCAAATGAAAATTTGTATACTCAACTACAACTGACAGCGAAAAAAAAAGCATTTTACCAAGTGTTTTTCTTCATCTTGCCCATGTTGCACATTTGGGTACCCTAATTGTGCTACTGACCACACATGCTATGTAAAGGAAACAGATTTGTTTCTTTCTTTCTTTTCTCTTAAAAAACAAATTAGAATTAAAAAGTAAAATGAGTAAGTTAACATCTACAAAGAGTGAAACAAAACGGCCTAGGTGCATTCAAGGTAACATTTGTTTTGGTCTCGGTGCCCTGGCACATTGGGATTGGTACGGATAAAAAGTATATTTGCTTAACTGAGGCAATTAGCCTGCCCTGGAAATTTTTAGGCGCTTTAACGGCCAGAAAAAAATATCTATTTCCCGAGAACCAGGGCTGATACATTTGTTTGATTTAATGGAGATTTCTTTTCACCTTTCCAGATCGCTAAGTTTCTCACCAAATGATAAATTTTACTGAAATTAAATTACTGTGGACCTATATGTAATGTGGTCAAGTGGAATGGACGGTATGGGAGTAATATTGATTTTGAGTTACAGCATTTAAGAGTTGAAAAGTTCCTTTGTTAAATTACATTGTTTTGGATATCCGTAAATCAGATGTCCAATTTTAATCAGGTTTGCATTAAAACCAAGCATTTGAAATGAATTGAATGTAAAAAAATCAAAATGGTCGACATTTCACCCATTCCACTTTAACACGTCACATGTCTAGAAAGTTACCTTGAAATGACCGTAAGCACTTAAACAGAACATGTCTCAATTATGTGGAGTACTCACCAAGTTTTGGGTTCCAACTACTCGACACTCCTCCTCCAAAAAACAAACAGTCAAAAGCAGAAACAAAATCAGGAAATTTGTTAGTCTTTCATAATAATAACAAACAACAATACTATAATTAGTAATAAACAAGGCATCACCAGAAGCAAAATTAAACATGCAGAGGGGTGCAGAAGAGGGTGAGAGGGGGCCCTAGAAACTGAAGTTGGAGGTGAAATGCCAGAAGATGGAGGAGGAACAGATGGAAGATGAGAGATAGGATGAGAGGAAGGAAAAGGGGAGGAAATATCAGAAGGAGAGCAATGAGATTGGTGAGAAGATAAAACAGGAGATGATAAAGGGGATGGTAAAGAAGAGTCTGAAGAAGACGTTAACGAGGTAGAAGGAGAAGGAAATGGTGTAGGATCACCAGGAAATCCAGACATGGTAAACAAATGACAAGGAGGAGGGTGTCTGGCTCATGGGCTGCAAGCAAGATACAATATCAAAGAGTTACACGTGGTACCAAGGTATAATTAAAAGTCTGCCTTTTCTGATCTGTATGCACAGTCGACAATATCGTTGATAAAAGCAAATTCATGTTCTATCCACATGATCGACGAAAACGTAAACAAAAAATGCTGACATAAATGCATTGTCAACAATATTCGATGTCGGTTTTCTAATTTTATTAGGTTTGTTGACAATGAAAATGCTTGCCGATACCAGCGCTACTGGGAAGCCATGAGCATTCAAACCAGATAATAAACATTACAAGTATATAAAAAAGAACAGTGATATGAGTCATTTTTTGCTACATTGTAGCATGTCTGACACAAAAGATGTCCAAATTCTTTTGCAATACTACACTTGGAAACTTGAAATGTTGATTTAGATCTTACCTGACCCTTTAGTTCATAAATACCAGACCTGGAAATATTGTGACAACGTGTCCTCAGTAATCAAGCTTGGTCTGAGAAATATACGGGGAGTCAGGATACCCCGCAGGACTAACACAACCAAATATCAAACATTTTGAAGCATCTGACCAGTCGTCAAGCACAGAGTACAAAATAATTTAACGAACTACCACATCTTTAGTTCATGCAACGAGGTCAAGAATCATCTTGTAAATAGAACTAAAAAAAAACTAAAACTTTCTTCTTTAGATGTAAGGTCTTGTTCATCGCTTTTTGTTTTGGTTGAGATATCGCTACCCGGGTGTGTGTGTGGTGGGGTGGGGGGGGGGGGGGTCTACTTTACTACTCAATTGCTACCCACCCGTGTCCGATAACCTCAGAAATGTTCCCCTACATATAAATGGCGTAATCTGCATAATCAAATTTGCACCCCTAAATGGCGTGACAAATGAGAGAAGTAGGCTAAATGGCGTAAAAGGAAATCACAAATTGATACCCTAAATGAATACTGACCCCTTTCAAATGTTAAGTTAGGCCTATAGCTAACCATGTAAAATATTGCTGTGTATATAATTCCAAATGATAGAAGCACAATCGCATTACTGTCTGTGCACAATTGTTCATGGACTGGAGGGCTCATACTTTGCCAAAGCAAAACATGGCACACATTTCCACTGACCACTAAAATATAGTTGTGCAATAAATGTCTGTTTTAATGAATGATTCCCCAACAACAGCGGTTATTTCTTCTAAAGGCAGAATACGGCCTGACAACGTCACCAACAGCCTCAGCTTCGGCCCCCGCCGCCGCCGCGCCCTCGGCAGCGGAACGCCGCTGGCTGGCATGCGTGTGCTGTAGTGTAGCCTTATACCGCGATACACGCCCGCACGCATGCCGCCGCATGCGAAACGTGTATTTAATTTAAATAATTTTGGAACTAGTGAGTTTATCAGTTAGGTCCACTTTTCTCAGAAACGAAACATATTTCACTCATGAAAAAATATGTTATGAATCCAAACAAGGCCCCCCCCCCCCCGTAGGGCAAGAAAGTTCGCTCAGACAATATTTTGTAGGTCTGTCTGGACAGCGTTGCTACCAGTTCATTTCGTGTTTTGACATTACAGTGTTGATGAACTGCTTGCGTTCAAAAAACATGAAATCATAAACTTCACGTCAGATCACCGAATAGTGCATCCAATGTTTCTGTCCACTATTAATAAGCCATATGAAAAGCACAATTTTATCACTCACGGGAGTCCTTTGTGTACGATTCTTATGCAAAGGCAAAAATTGTATTTCTGAACATTGGGTTCAAAACAGTTTAGTTTCTGAAATAAAAAAAAATCTAAAAATTTTAGGTGCCGGATTTTTGGAACCCTTTCACATGCCTTCACACATGAATGAACGTTTACCAAGAGGAGAATACAGACAGGTGTAAGGGGTAATATAGCATCTATTTCACCATATTCCCCTTGCTTGCCTAGGCATAGCCTATGGGTGAATTTTATTTAGCCTATCGACTGACCAGTGTCAGTCAGATTGCTTATTTTGTGAATCAAATGACAAATTCGGGTACATCAGCTCAATAAAATACTCTGAATCTACTTCAGTTGCAAACATGAATAATATTATTTTTTGTTTGTAGATCTAGATTTAGATCTAACTTATCATATATCTTACTTTAGGCTAGGGCCCTAGCCAACCACACCTACTTGTAGAGGGTCCTAAGCAGAGCTAACGTTAGACCTAGCTGTTATGTCTGTAGCCAACAAGCATGACGGCATTAAAATCAATAACAATAACTATCGGATTCGTAAATGCATCAGTCTTACGCAATAAGAATTGCGACGAGTTAAATGACTTCATAAATTAACAATGTATTCCAAAAAATATTCCAAGCTTACCAGTCCTCACAAAGTCTCAAGCCAAAACCATGCAGAAGTCCCATGGAAGCGCAATTTTACTGGTTTCCGTACGCGCGTGTCGACACGATATGCACGATATACACTGATGAAATATCCTATTAATTTGTTTAGTACAAACAAAAATATTCCTCTTTTAACACATTAAAAATGCCGAGCGCGTGCATGCGTGCGCACAAGACGATCAGTATGTTGATCTCTTTTTTCGTGCTTCACAGCGACGGCAGCTTCGTGCTGATTGGTCAATCTTGCCGTTGGCTGAGGATTCATTGGGAGACATTGAATTTCGTATGCTTGCTTGCAAACAGTATTACGCAGTCCCCCCACGCTCCATATATAATACACGTGTGCTGAATCGCACTACGAAAAAAAAAAGCGGTGTGGGTGTGCGGCGAATCGGGGACAGATTGATAAGATTATAATTATGCCACCGCAGATGGCAGCAATGACAATCCGTGTGTGTTTATCGATGGAAACGTGTTCATCCACTAGGAATTGAAACACGTTATGCATGAAACAACGTATTACCGAGGACACCAATGAAAATCATCTGGGTGGTTCTAGACTTCTTTTGGGAATAGTAGCAACAGTATCAAAGCGAGGACCCGTGTTAAGGTCCTCGGAATTCACACAGTCCTCACTATGTTGGTGTGTTGTCATGAGAACGTCCTCGCAAGTATATATAATGCAAACGCACACACACACACACACACACACACACATACCCCACTCACGAGCAAATACAGATGCACACACAAACACAGAGCCTACACGAACGCATGTTCACATGTTCACACGCTCGCCGTATGCACGCTCTAATGTATTTATTTTCAAATTAACACTATCATGCATGTAAATATTACAGTTTGAGAATTTTAAATGGTGCTTCGACAATGTTAAATTGTGTCTTTAATCACAAAGTGATTACATTTATTTCTAATATCAGAATTCCTGCTTTTAATTAAAGACACTATATAACAATGTGGAAGACCCGTTTAAAAAATTGTCGAACTTTGCTATCTGACATATCTGACAGTGTTTGAATGGACAAATAAACATCCTAGAACACAAAAGTTTGGACAGTTATGCTGTCACTAGTACAATATGTGCAGATACAAATTGGCACATTAATTTTATATCGGGTGATAGGAAATTCTGCAACACAGCAGTCTATGGAGAAAAGCTGGAATGGTCTCTCAATGATTTTCACTTTTTTAAAGCACTTAATGATTGTTTTACACTGCAATTTTTTTCAGGGCTTGAAGGGCTTCATTTTTAGACTGTATTAAAGACACTAGTAGCATGGGGAATCATGTAGCTCAGATTTTTTAACTGGAATATTGTTATACAGTGCCTTTAATTATAACATTAAAAAACCAATACACCCAATTATTTAACGGCGATATTTGATAACACATTTGCTCACGTTTTATTTGTATTTTCACGCCGTAGCATGCTTCCTGATAACACCCTTATGTAGAAATACTCTAAATTCATGATATTGAATGGATTCGGCATGTAAACCAATTTAATTTAGAGACCCAAATCCCCTTTTAAATCCCACTACGTAGTCTTTCAATATTTTACTCATACAACAGTTCCTGGAACAATTAGTTGCGGTATAGGGATCATGATAAAAACAAACACAGAAATCAGTACAGACAAAACGCAATAAAATGTGGCTGAAAATATGTAGGCCTATCTGCTCTTTGACGCCAGTTAAAGAATGTTACATAACTTCAATTGCACCGTTAATATTCATTGAAAGAAAGTAATTCGGAAAAAGAAAACATATTCCAAGATTTATAACCGAGACATTTCAGTTTGGTTCAAAGAAGATAATTATTTCAACCAGATCTTTACATGAATGGAGCAATCCTTTGAAAAATTTCACAATTATCACAAACAATTTAAGAAGATTTAGAATGGTCACTGGTAATATATCGAAGTAGTCAGAGTGAAGGCTATCTGTAATAAAAAAAAATATATATATATCATACGTTTGCTTGTATATGACAAATGTCGAGCTTTTGTGTTAGACAATCACTGTAAAGTACTATTAATTAATTTTGTATGCTTACCAAAGTTAGTGAAATTTAGTTTTAATAAAGTGACACATATTACTTAGCTATACTGTTTCATGTTTACAGATATTAAAACTACAGTGGCGACCGAAAGTATCGTCACGTACTCACGTTGCCTACGCAAATCCAGCGTAGTAAACGAAGTTCGTTTCTGGAATCGCGTTTGTACGCGTTCTGAACGTGACGACACTTTCAGCCGCCACTGTACGATGAAAGCAATAAAAGTTCGAAAATTGTTGAAATTTATATATGGTATTAACTAAATTCATCTTACCACATTACCACTTTCCTCAGATACAGGCTGTTCTCCAGCAAGTTAGTAAGCCTACATTAAAGACACTAAATCATTAAATTATTGTGTAGCCAAAATATAACATGTAACGGGTATCGACAATAAAATTCAATGGTGTAGGTAATTAAAGGCAGGAAATCTCATTTGCACCCTCTCCAGTAGGCCTACACCAAAACTCCCACGTGACCTTAATCTATTTGTGAAGGACATGTTCGTGAAATTTGAAAATTACATATTACCTAGAATTTGAAATTTGCCCCCAATCAACGAACAGCCTTGTGTGTGTTCATGCTACGAATATCTGTCTCTAAGACAGTAAGAGACAACATTCAAATTAAGGTCTGACGATCACTCTGATTCTTGCTCCTATGCTTTGCTTAAGGTTCTTAGTTGATGTTTTCTTCTATACACTATTGTATTTACACAATGCTAATTTTTAGGCATCCAAAAGAGATGCTCTCCCTTTGAAGGCATTGGTTAACATTTGGAAGCCACATTTAACAAAGTCAAACTTGGTAACCTACATGATTGTGTGTGAATGGACAATATTCATTCAGACTAAAGATTAAAGCCCCGGTATAGTTTTGGTCGATTGGACAAATTTTTTACATCAATCCTTCACAAAGCATTTTATTGTCATCCCAGACATTAGAAAACAACATCAAGCCTACAGACAATTATTGTTCACGGTGATAAATTGTGAGTCTTTAATTATTAGAGATTAGACATTTATTAGAGATTAGACGTCACTTTACTTTTGCTAAAGTAAATAGATGGGGAATTCCGAATTTTCTTCCTCGATATCTGAAAAATGGAATCATTTCGAGGCATTAATAGATGATATTGGTCTAAGAACACAAAAGAAAAAAACAATATCATTTACCAAAACAATGCTGGACAGGCTTTAATTTCACCAAAGTCACTGCCATAACCATAACACCATGTCAGCAGTGTTGGAGTCGAGTCTGGACTCAAGTCCAATTTAGTGGACTCGGGACTCGGACTCGGCATCAAGTCCCAATGTAAAATTAATGGTAAGGTTTCATTAACTGCGGACTCGGACTCCGAAGGTGTGGACTTGGCTCCAACACTGCATATCAGTGATGAATGAAGTCGTCCTCTGTCTCAGGGATATCTTCTGTTTCCATCCATTACAGCTTACTACTATTCGGTGCACCTTCCTCCTTGTATCTCAACTTGAACAGTTCAGCTGGCAGATCGTGGTCCCACCCTCCTTTCAGCATCATCCCTGCTGCCATTCGACCGACTTCGTCACCCGCACACGCCCCCGAACCGTTGCCGCCTACGGCTAACCCGAGGGTGGGGGTGACCATGTCGCAGTAATATCGACCCGTGGGGGTAAACGAAGTGGCACACGTCATACTGTGAAGCGATTTAGGACGAAATCCTGCAAAAAAGTATTAAGATTACAAAAAGAATGTTGACACAAACATAATATTCCATAATAATTGACACATTTCTATTTCTAAATATCTATCCGTCTGTACAATCATCCATCCACTCATCTATCTACTGCCCATTCCTCTTTCCATCTGTCTATCCATCCCATCCATTTTGTTCAATATATTTTTCATAACTATTCATTCTTCATCACGAATCTGTTCGTCATCAGTATGTTCACTGGTCTACTCTAATCAAATCATCTTCCACAAGCTTTCCTTAAAATATGTCCTCCGCGCCCGCCCCGCAAAGTCCACGGTTCGAGCCGTCGCCCCCACTATGTCTTAAAATGGCAAAACGATCAGCAAAGTCACTCGCTCGAAGTCATACGATTTTTGGCTTCATCTTCCATTTCTTATAGTTATGAGACATACATGTAATAAACATAATAAACGCCTTACACAGTTCCTGAAAATCAGGGTATAATAGTCAGAAGAAATGTTTACATGAAAGATTAAACCAGCCAATTATTATTAGCGACTTTATGGAAAGGGAGGCCAAACGTTTTGAACGACGGATGAGTTTGCATCTTGCGTTGTTTGTATATGCATGTGTTAACCTCAAAAAACCCAAGGGGGGGGGGCACAATGTGCCCCCTACCAAATTTTTCTTCGTCACTTCCATAATTTTTGACAAAATTTGATCAAACTTGGTGACTTTTCCTAAAATTTTATGGCAAACATTTTGGTGTATAGTTAAGGGGTTACCCCTGAAATTATGTTGCCATGGCAACCATATTTTTAAGGTCATGTGTGTCATTTTTTGATATGTTGGTGTTTTGTCGCTACACAGTAGAGTTCTGTCACTTGTTTTTCATATCTGTTGGCTCAAATATTATGTATCTATTTAGAAACATATTCAATACATTTATTTTGTTTTTTATCATTTTGAAAGGAAACATGGCGCCAAAACAATAAAAACAATAAAAAATATAGAAAATTCATTTTTTTTCTTTTATTTGTCTTTATTTCCAATTTCAAATTATTCAATAAGATTTATTGTAATTCCATCAAAAAGGTGTACCAGAATAATAAAAAAAATGGATTTATTCATGTTATTTTAACTTTTTGGTACAACCAACAGTGCATAGTAATTCATGCATATGTGCATTACATTATCACTGTATGTGTTGTAACACAAAATATGAACCCAAAACAGTCAAAGTTTACTCAAAATACTCATTTTCTACCTAAAAATATGTGATCTTGTATAATTATTGATAAATCAATCACTTGTGAATGTTTACATGGGATATTAAAGACAAAAACGTAGAAATATCCAACAAAATCCCTTTTTAATGTATTTCATTATATTATGGTAAATAGCGCCCCCATGTGGTGACCTTGAGAAATTTTGATGATTGCGTTTGTAGAGTTTGAGTTGTTTTGCATGTGTGCCAAATTTGAGAGTGATTGGACTAAAAATAAAGATTTTAGAGAGGGGGGCATCATGTCGCCCCCCCCCCCCTTGGGCCACGTAGAGCCAAAAATAGCTTGGGCTAAACCTAGGGGTTTACACGAGGTGTCTTAAGTTAAACCTGCATCAGGCTTTTGGGTATTTAAAAAAAAGATTTTCGCTTATTCCAATATGTAATTCCTAGTTCTTTTTCCCCATTTGTAAAACGGTTTACGAGTCCTATAAGCCATATATTCACCCGCCGGTTTGGTTTAGAAAGAGTGTTTGAAAAACTTTTGATGATTTATTTCAATATTTCATACCGGACCATGTGATCGTGACGTTACCCTGGACAGCTGTCGAAAGTAAATGATTGGATATAAGAACCACAACTTTGCCTTTTGACGTGCGTAAATGCAATTTTATAATGATGATGATAATAATGATAATAATAATAATAATAATAATAATAATAATGATGATGATGATGATGATGATGATGATGATGATGATGATGATAATAATAATAATAATAATAATAATAATAATAATAATAATAATAATAATAATAATAATAATAATAATGCTGCTGCTGCTGCTAATATATACATTCGGAAGTCTATGATTCTTTTCAAGTAATTACATGCCACGCGCTCTCAATTTAACTGCTTCCAAAAAAATAATTGGTTTGAGCGACACAATGTAAGTAACCTTCCACAAAAATTTTATTTAAATAGAACCTACCGTTGGTTAACGTCCCCGTGTACTAATTGTACTTTTAATTAGAATAACGATATTCCCATTTTTTAAAGAAACTATCGATTTATTGAGAAGTTTGATAACATTATTTATGATGGTTAACTAATCAGAATATGGAATGGAAAGCGATTTGTTTATTCTGTGATAATTTTGTATTTACACATGTGAACACCTTTTTTTTTACAAACTTGTCAAATGCTTCATCAGCTGTTCAAATTCCAAGTTTATATGTCAAAATAAGCTCAGTTGACAATAATCAAAACGGCAAATGGGATTAAGTGAGTTAAACTCGTCAGTTGTCGGGCAGAAGGACCTTAGTATATGTTACCAGCAGAAGGACCTTAGTATATGTTACCAGCAGAAGGACTTTACTAAATTTATATGTTACCAGCAGAAAGGCCTTTGTCTCTAACCTGAAAACTATCGGCTCTTTTCACATGAAATCAAAGTCTTCTTCTTTCGTATCCGTCATCTACACAAATCCAAAATATAGACAAATTAGATAAATTTGCACGACTTGGCAACACCGCAGGGCCTCTCATTTGCAGCCATTAGATCTTCTGACTGCACCGTTCCTCGAGCATTTGGCCATTGAAGGAGTGTTGCATGGTTGGGATGCGCCACAGTCGCAGTTTATGTGTCATCTTCTGTATATCCCCACTTTCCTCAAAGTTTACTTTGCACCGACCCATCTCTGTGCGAAGTCGGCTTGAGGACTTCCATGTCACCCAGTCCCTTGTGGTGTGCCCTGGGGGTAACTTCTCATGAGTAGAAGAGGTAGCTTGTCATGATGGTGGTTGCTGCTGCGTCTCTCCTCCCATAGTCCTACATCTGGCCGACTGCGGGGATTCAGTGCAGGGTTGGACAGAGTGTAGGAAGCTTTTCTTGACTTGAGCTTTTCTGGGATGGTTGCGATGTCATAACAAGGATGGCGGCTATCCTGGCTTTGTCTAGAGCATACTACTGGCTATTGACCTGCGTAATACCAGTGGAGGCATTCCGGACAGGACATACAGGCTGTGTACATTGGTTGGTTTCAGACAGCCGTTACTGTTCTGCAGCTATCGTTGAGAACTGATCACAAGTTTCTTTGAGTGCGAGGATCTTCCACAAATGGACATGCATACTCTGCTGCAGAAATAACATAGAGCCAGAGCTGTTGTCCGCAGTGTAGAATGGGACTTGCACCCCAGGAGAGTTTGCCAATTTCGCGGAGAGGTTGTTCCGGGTCCTCTTTCCCTTTACCTTCTCAATGCTCTGCTTGAATGTAAGTGACACGATCAAGGGTGCACCAAGGTACACAGGATTTCACACATGGTCAGAAGAGGTAGCCATTCCACGTAAGTGATAGTTTCTTCCCTAGCCTCACGGTTGCGAAGTGGAAATAAGCTAACCTGGGTCTTGTTGGGTTTGCTTTCAATTGTTATCTCTGTAGTATGCTGTCAAGTGTCCAGGGCTGAAGTTAGGGTGGCCTCGATCTTATTGATATCACTGTTTTGAGTAGCGATACGAGAGGTCGTCAGCATAGATGAAGCTCCTTGTGTTTGGAGAAACAGGTGGTGCATTCGTGTATATATTTGAACAGGACAGGGGCGACGAAACACTGCCTGGGTGGAGGGAAGACCGTTTCCTCTGTATCTCTCCACCTACTGCGCTTACCCATTCAGCTCAACAAAGAAAACGTCTGTTTCCAAGTATACTTGAACAAAGTTTTGGTCAGATGAATGTCTCTTGTCATCTTGTACAGCTGTTGAGGAGTAGCCGATGATTCACGGTATCATAAGCAGCAGTGGGTCTACACAAAGACTACTCCAGTAGGTTGGTTTTCTCTCATATCCATCTTCTATGAAGGGTAAATTGAGAAACCTGACTTGTGCATGACCTTCCAGACGGAATCCTGCCTGCTCAGGGATTAGATGTTGTCCGTTAATAGGGCCCAGCCTGTCAAGATCAGTCGCTCGAAGAGTTGTAGAGAGGCACAGTAGGGAGATTGGTCTAAGCTTTTTGCTACTTGGGGATCTTTGCCAGGTTTTAGAATAGCCATCATCTCGAGGCTTCCTCCAGATCTTTGGTAGTTGAGACTGAATACGCAAGTGTCGAACAGGAGTAAAGGAGCCACTGATGAGCAATCAGTCAAAATGCTTAATTTGCTCAGTCCGAATATCATCAAGACCGGCTGCCTTGCCATTCTTAAGGCATTGATTGCATCTGCAGTTCTTTTAGGGTGAAAAGTCCAGGTGGAGTCTTCATATGACTGCTTCCAAGGAGGGTGTTCTTTTTTGCTGAGTTTATGTTGAGTTTTGCCATTTATGTAGAAGCTGGTGAGCGACCTGATTAGCGGTGACATTACAAGTGTACTATTGCTTGTTTGGGTCGTTTTGATCTTCTTGATGGTCGACCAAGCTTCTTGCTGTTGTGTGTCATATCCACACCTTCGATGAGATCTTGCCAGGAACTTCGCTTGCGCCGTCTGGCAATGGCTGACATAAGCATCTCTCCTGCATTCAAGGTGTCATCTGAGAAGGGATCCTCCTCATACAGCTTCAGGTACGTCATCGTAGAGGTTTGCACTATCGCAGAGATTCCTGGATGTAAATTCCCTGCATCCACGGGGATATGCTTCTTCGATATCTGTGAACCAACTTGATGAATTTATCGTAGTTAGCTGGAGTAGGGTCAAGATCAGCTAGAGCTTCATCAAGGTCAGTGGTAAACTCTTCGCCAATTGGCTTTGCGAAAATTGAATCGTCGTCTGAGGGGACTTTCTGTGGCAGCACAGCTGCAGTGACATTGACGGACGATTGGCCTGTGTTGCGAATGCGGTATAGGACTAGCACATTCTTCTTGCTGAGGACAGAAATGCGCTCACCTAGTGAAGACCAGGTCTGGGTATATCCTCTTCTCTCCGGCAGCTGTTGAAGGAAGGAGGACGTTAAGCATCATGGATTAGGCTGAGTCTGATTTAGCGTTCACCCACTCCTCTAACCAAGATACCATCATCATTTGAATCACTCGTAACGCACACTGGTGCTATGGCTATTGAAGTCTCCAATGATAACATTAATCTGCTGAATTAAAGGTTTTTGGCCGTCGAAGGAAAGATCTGTGCCTGGTGGCTGTGTGAAGATGTTCACGGACAGTTTCCCCATGCTGACCGACAAGATCTCTGCTTACATTGACCTCTGTCTTGTTTAACAGATGTTGGTCGATAATTGTGTCATCGCTTGGTGAAGAAATTGCACTGCTCCGTATCTCTCATGGAAGGCCTTTCTACAACAAGTTTCATCCAGGTAATTTTGGGAACCGGAGCTGTTGTTGCCTCTGTGAGTCATCTTGAAGGCCACAGGATATCACAGTCCATTCTCATAGGCAGAGTTTTTCCAATCAGATGTGCCTTTCAGCTGATGAAGAAGCCCTTCGGCCATGACTGGACATCACTGTCAACCGTCCGTCGCTGACAAAGGTCGCGTGCTTCAGCCGACGATGAATTAGTGGGAACCCATGTGTAGCTAGTAGATATCGAAATATAAGCAAGTAGGTAGGCTATCAAATCGTGTAGATGAAGGTGGTGATGAATCAGTGTCAGGAAAATCCTTATCCAACCCTCGCGACCGCAACGTGGACGCTTCTACTCATGGGGCCCATGACAATCAAAGTATATATATTTGTAGATCTCTCCCCTATCAGTCCTGTTAAGTGTAGAATATCAAAATAAGCAATCATTTTCTCAAATTAGCCCAGAAAAATTTACTGTTAGGCCCTTCTGCCCGGAACGTACATATTTAACAACTACCCGTCTGTGGTATTCTAATATGTGGCAGGAATCGTAGTTCGTTGCGCTCGGATCAGCCTCCATCGTCGAACGGATGATGACAGGCTGGCATGTTCGACATCCCCCTATGACGGGCGGATCATGCCATTAATGCTGTACAACCTATCAACTAAACGTCCATCGAAAGGACGTACGGATTTGTAAAACCAATCAGAAGAGAGAGAACTATACAACTATACATCCATACAACCGAAACATCTCATACAACCATACAACCAAACACCTACAACCATACAAGCTATAACGTCCTATCGAAAGGATGTATGGTTTGTCTTTCTGCGGCCGAAGTGTCATTTTTACGTAACAACTATACAATGCCTTCAGGCGTCCATCGAATGGATGTACAGTTTTTGACCAATCAGAACGCGAGACTATACATCTTAACATCCATGCAACCAATACAACTATGACAAGCCGTTACGTCCATCCGAAATGGATTGTACAGTTTGGACCAACTCAGGAACGGAGAAACTTACATCATGACATCCATACACACCATACAACCATGACAGATTAATACAAGCTTCTCCCGCTCCGAATGGATGTACCAGATTTTGCAATCCAGAAAAGAGTGAAATCAGAAGCGAGAATT
>JZLH01S0105624.1:0-10753 GCA_001188425.1 Eucidaris tribuloides | reverse complement strand
CTTTAACTTCAAAAGTTGATATGTACTGTCATTAGAGATGTCTGATTTATTTATCAAATAGGTTTCTTCTCTTGGTATGTGTGGGATGATGGGATGCATTAATGCTAAGCTGCACTTTAAATTTGACCACCACGACCCCCCCCCCCCAAAAAAAAAAAAATTGTTTAATAAGTCTTTAAAATGTTTAAGTCTTACAGAAAATAATGATGAAAATATAACCCATCAGTCTCATTGGCCAATAATGTTGTATTTTGTGAGTGGTGTTACCAAATCATAGGCTTGTAAGGGTCAAAGGTGTAAAGGCAAATGTTTATCATTTGTAGATGTTAGCCCCAAACACACTAGTCCTGATAAATGGTAAATCTTTTACAAATTCCTTATCTTTGTAACATCTAGATTCAGCAAACGGTCTGATGAGTCCAAGAGGTACAAACTGACGGTTGTCCTGGACAAGTTGATCCACATGACGATCGTAGAGAAGCAGATGTACCCGTCCATCCAGGCCAAGGTGTGGGGCAACATAGGGCAAGTAGAGGACCTCATTGACTGTGTGCTGGACAGCTTCATCAAGGTATGGACACCAGATTCATCTTATTTGAAGAGTTTGATTGCAAAACAAGTTACCTCCATTTTCCACCAAAATTGAGTTATTAACACCAATGCAGTTACCACATATGTAGCTAGCGATAATATGACATTTGATGCCAAATTCCACAAGCAAGTACCGAATATTTTTGGGTTTTGCTTTATTTTTCCATAGGTGTGTGTACAAGTGCATTTTTTTAGCAGAGTTACTAAAGTGGAATTAACCTGTTTTGTGATCAAATTCTTCATTTCTTGTTTGGTCACATTGTGTCACCAGAGACTGTAACTCTCTCGCTTTGAGGTGAATTTTCCAGAATCTCCTGCTCTCCCATTTGAGTGCGATTTTCTCGCGCTCAAGTTGTACTCCCCCTCAAGATGCATTTCCCCCATGTAAATAAATTTCTGGGATGAAATGCTCTGAAAAGTAGGCTCAGATTACACCAGAGAGTATCTAGAACCCCTAAGCTAGACCTCAGCTGCAGTGAACTTTGGGCTTCACGCTCATCACATCATGTGTGATTTGCAAACATTTTCCTCAATTTTCTAAGTCTCCAATTTGGAAGGTGGTCCTGGCGGGAGAATTTCCCGTTAAGGAGATTCTAAGAGTCGGAGTGTCTATGTCACCATATTAATTGTTCATTGTGTGAACTCAAGTTAATACAGTGATAATGCAGGTAGATTTGTTTGCAACAAATCAAATTTGACTGACTGATGCTGTGATATTGTTAAAATATAGACATATTTTAAAGGTATGGCTAACATTACCACTGAGAGTTAAAAAAAATCTGATTGTTACATCGATTCCCAACTACCCTACCATTCTACTCTTGTGTCTTTGATAAGTCTAACAAATGACGCCCTGAAAAAATTGTATTTCAAAATGATTATTTAGTGCTTTATAAAAAGTGAAAATTGTAAAGATGATCGGATTCACCTAGTGTTCCCTTTTCTCCCATAGACTTACTGTGTGCTTACACCTACGCTATTTAAAACTCGCCCCGATTTTAAATTTAGTATTATTCATGACGATAGCTTGCTCACTTGTGCCCAGTGTAACTTTTCCAAACCTTCTTTTTATTCTAGGTGTTTATTTGTCCATATGAACCACTATATGTTAGTTCAGCATATCAAAACTTTGAACATCTTTTTTTATTTCTAAATTTGAAGTCCACTAATTGTATAGCTCTATTCTCACTTTTAGAGGTTTTGTATGCAGTTCAGTTGGCATTCTAGTAGGACTTATAGGACTGTTAGCGATCACTATCCATACAACACTTATTGTTAACTCCGGCGTACCAAAACCTCTTAACTGCCCAAACTTACATTTCATTCTTCTTAATGCTGAACTTGACTATGGCATTTTCTTGTTGGAAAATTCTATTTTGTCAATAGAAAGACTAATTGTAATACTTCTTGATCCTTCATGACATTGTAGGGATTTTATAGCAGATAACAAATAGATTATAGTTAGCATATCCTAACATTAGATTTACAATCTTCAGAACCGCATGATTAACTTGATTTGTGTACCTATTATCAGTTGCACACCCCTTTAGTAGTTAAACCTTTTCAGATTTATTACTTTGTTGAAAAAAACATTGCTTCATGCTAAATGCAAACAAGACAGATATCTCTGTTTCTGTTTAAGATGCTTCTTTTTGTGGTGATTTTCTTGCAGGACCAGTGTGTCGGGAGGTGGCCTCCCCAGAGCTGAAGTAATGCAGACACTGCTGTAGCCCTGGCCTCAGCCAAGATTGTCAAAACTAGTCTCAGCTAAAGTAAATTGAGAGGACTTTGTTGTCTAAGGTAAAATATACAACAACTATTCTGCTCTTTCCTTGCCGAACTTCGAAGTGATTTTTTGTGTCATTATTTTAAAATCAGTGTACTTTATTTTCCACATACTCTCATGATATTTACAATAATAAATATTTATTACGTCAATAAATTAAAGGTGTATAACTAACTTCACTGAAAAAACTCCAATGGAATACCTCTGGATAAAGTGAATTTTTTTGATAACTCAACCAACTATGTGCACATATGCACAACAATCAAATTGAATGGATTTTGTGTGGAATTTTGCAAACTTACAAAAATACTGTCCAGCAGCTAACATGATTATGACTGAACGTTGTTGTTTTTGTTGTTGTATAGATCCTAGAGAAGACGTCCCTGTCACCCACGGCAACATTAGAGAAGCACCTGATGTGGGATGACATTGCTATCCTGACACGCTACCTCCTGATGCTATCCTTTGACAACTGTCTGGATGGTGAGTATACCACAACCTGTCAACTCCCCAGGGGTCAGTCAATGCTTCAGTGCCCTGTAACTCCCCAGCTTGCTTGCTCTTTCCCATATCAAATGGTTGGTCTCATACTTAATCCTTTAGGGATGACGGGCTCATACCGAAGCCCAGTAAATCACACACTCAGATATGACTTGCTTCCGCAGAAGCTCAGAAAATACGACTAAAACTAAAGGTTTTATTGTCTCAAGACCTTTGCCCTATAAAATGCATATTTTTGACCATTATTGGTGGAGAAATTTGTCTCTGGATGTGAGACATACTGGGCTTCAGTACAAGCCTGTTGTCCCCAGGGAGTTAAAAGCCTAACCCTCCCATAGTAGCCTGTCGCCTTGCGGGGAGTTGTTAGTTTGTCTCCTTCCAGAGGCCTATTCACTTCACTTGTTATTCCTTTCCATATCACTTCTTTAGGGGTCTATCCATGCTCCCATGCCCCTTTTCTGCCCTGGTGTGGTTTCACTATCAAGCTGGCCTGCCCCTTCCCCAGTAACATGTCCTTGCCCTTATGAGATGGTCAGTCTCTTCCACAATTATAGCCTTTGCCTCCCCAGTTTGCCATCCTCTTCCACTGGCCTGCCTTCTACAGTGGCATAAACTTTCACACCCTGTACCAAGGAGCTTCAAATACATGTGTTTGAAGCTTCTTGCCTGTACTCATTGGCCACCATCCTCCCTGTTGTGGTATCCCATTCACTGGTCACAACTTTTCACTAACATCACATGTGCATCTGGTAAACAAATTTGTAAGGAAATGTAATATACCTATTAGGATTTAAATACTGTTGAATTGCTCTCATATTGTTTATTAGTATGCTGTTTTCTGTATTTTGTTGTACTTTAAATTGTATGGTCATGTTGCATTTGTTATGCAGTGAAGCATAGAATAATTCAACATCCATGCTTATTGTTATCATGCATGTATTTATTGATGATGGGCTTTTAATAGTAAGTTCTTCTTGTCTCTATTTCAGTGGCCAACAACCTGCCAGCCCTGTTTCACATCATCACCATGTTGGTATCAACTGGACCTCTAGCTCTCAGGGCCTCCATTCATGGCCTGGTCATTAACATCATCCACTCTCTATGTACCTGCTCACAACTCAAGTTCAGTGGTAAGTTGCTTTTTCTACTCCATATTCATACAAAAGATTGTTGATACTTAGAATGTCTAGTAGAATTAAGAAATGTCTAGAAATAACCTAATATTTATCACTCATTTATTCATTTGTGATTTGCTGGATGTACCCTAGCAATGCCTGAAATGCAGATCTAGGGAACCACATACAAGAGTAAAATGTTGTAGTTTGAGAACTATGAAACCACTAGTTCATTGAAAAAAAATCATTGCAATAAATAGCCTACAGAACACATTGGGAATGGAGTGCAAAACAATTTGCTTCATTTAAGGGCTCTACTGAGTGCAGTTTATTGTAATGCAGTCACCTACATAATGGCAATGAGGTTCTGAAAAGAGGGTCATCTAATCTTCACTGACCCATGATACCAATAAATGCAAGTGACCCCTTCCCCAAAGGCTTGGGTACATGTAAATACACCTGTCACCATCATCATCAACTTCTTGTTCCCTCCCTTGTCCAGAGGAGACCCAGAAAGTGCTCCACCTGGCCCTGACTGAGTTCTCCTTGCTGCGTTTCAAGAAGATGTTTGGGATCAGTAAGGTGAAGTCAGCCACGGTAGCAGCGTTCAGGTCCAGCTACCGGGAGAGACCATCCAGCCAACAGGCTGAGACCATGCCATTGAGTAGTCTAGAGGCTATCACAGATGCCCTTCTGGAAATCATGGAGGTAGGTCTTGCAACATCCTGTTTATTTCAATTTAGTTGAAGGTTTATTTTAAGTTGATATTTGTATAAACTTGGCATTACACTATATATTATAATGTAATATTATGAGGACCTACCAATGCAAAGCAAGCTTATAAAATAGGTTCACCAATAACAGATAATGTATGAAAGGTATTGAAAGGTTTAAAGCCATTGGCTAACATTTACCACAATTAAAAAATGTGAGCTACATAATCCTCCATGTAGACCATGTTCCAAGTGTTTTTGATAAGGTCTAAAAATGAAGCCCTGAAAAAATTGTATTTCAAGCTGATGATTTAGTGCTTTAAAAAAGTGAAAATCTAGAAGCATTCAAATTGACCAGATTCACCTGCCCATTTCCTCCTATAGACTTACTGTGTGCAGATCTAGGCTATTTTATCATCCACTGGAGTAGAAATCGTTTATTCATGCATACCTTGCCATTGGCAGCATAACTTTTGAAACTGTTGTTTTTTAGGGTGTTTACTTGTCCATTTGAACACTACTATGTAGCTCAGATATCAAGTTGGACAATTTTTTAAATTGAAGCTCCACAATGTTAGCCTATCACTTTAAGCTAAACAAATATATTTTCAAAAAAGAGTGCACTTAACCTGTTGGAGACGATTTGATTTCACTATAAGTCACATTTTCCATAGACTGCAACACGAGTTAACTCATACTTACTCTTCAACGGGTTAACAGAAATATTTGTTTAATGTTTCTAGAATGGAACAAATAAAAAGAGTTTGCAGTAAATACATCTTTAAGAGAAAAAAAATCAGAAATGACACAAATTTAAAAAAATGTTACTTTCCCAAAATATTGTGAAGACATTGTGGCCTGTGAAGATCTGGTTTATCTACAATAAATCTCTCATTTGTATTTCTCACATATTTACCAGTGTGTATTTTCAATCTCCCAATGAAGACCAGAACTTCAATATAATACAAGCACTGTAACACCAATTGTGTAAGAGCACTAAATAAATGAACATATTTTTTGTTTGTAATAATTATTAATATATTGTCTTGTATCTTTCTTTATTTTCAGTCATGTACAAAGGACATTCCAACATGTGAATGGCTAAAGGAATGGACAGAACTGACCAGGAAGTAAGTACCCAATGCTGTATGGCCATCAATGTAATACCTCTTATCATCGGTTGTCCAGCAAATATTCCTGGCAGAAAGGCTTTAACTTCTAATCGCCCCTAACTTGAAAACCATTAGCTCTTTTCACATGAAATCAAAGTAGTGTGATATATTTATATCCTTGTGTCAGGCTTTTAAGTGCAAATGTCAAGTATTACAATATTTCTCAAATTAGAGAAAATTTGCTGGTAAGGCCCTTCTGCCCAGAACATATGCTAAGGCCCTTCTGCCAGATAACCTACATTATCACATCATGGTACTTGAAAAGTGAATAGGTAACACAATATTTGTAACTTAGTTTTCGTAACGTGAATAGTTTAAAGCAGTTTCATTCAGTCATTCCTTTTTTGAGAAGTCCACATTCACAGCTAAGCCACATTGCTCATAATACCCAAAGTTTATGGAATTTGCACTCATTCTACATTCCATACATACATAAAAATTCATGTAAAAGAATTTTGATAGACTGAATAGATATTGTCCCATCAAAATGTGTGAGAATGTGCTATTTCAAACGCTTAGCTTAAATGTAAACTTACTAGACATTTAAAAAACAAAATTGATTTTGATAAGATACAGATGAAATTTAATGATTCACCCTCGTGGAGTGGAGTGAAAGTAACAGTGGTGACATGCATACAACCACAGACCATCAACTGGTCCTATTTTTCCTACTCTTTTATGAAGATCCTACTTTTTGTAATTTTTCCCTAAAAATCCTTTTTTGTTACTTTTTCCTTTTTGTTTAAAATAACAACCAAACGGTGATATATGTTTGGAGTTGAATAGTCTTTACAGGTTGTTGCTGAGAGTACTGTAACTACCTTCATCACCTGTTCGTGAAAAGAATTTGTTATTGCAGATTTCTGCTTTTTCACCAATCTCAGAATTTTTTCTCGCATATTCCGCATGTTTCTATTTTCTTCGGGATTACTACTCCAAACACTACATATAACCTACTTTCCTCCTCCTTTGGTGGATTGAATGATATTCTTCTCCTACTGTTTGGAGAATTTTCTTATATTTTTTCAACCAAGTAGAGTTGAAGGCCTGCAACAACTTCCAATATGTACATTCAGTAATTTGCCAGTAAATATTTGATTCTTTTTTTTCTGTCAGGTTTGCCTTCCAGGTCAACCCTGCCCTCCAGCCCCGTGCTATGGTTGTCTTTGGCTGCATCAACAAATCAACATCAACCAAAGAATTACGCAGCTTGCTTATCTTCCTGGCCCGTGCCGTCCAGAACGCACTAGAACAGAAGGATGTCTATGGCAGCCAACAGAACAGCAGTCTACTACTGATTGAATCCATTGTCATTGCTATGACCAGATTACAGCCACTGCTGGAAAAGGTATTATTCAAACAAGTGATGGTGATACTGGTGATGATGATGATGAGAATGGTGGTGATGATGATAATGGTGATGATGGTGATGATGATAATGACCATAAGGATTTTGATTTTGATGGTGATGGTGATGCTGATGCTGATGGTGGATGTAATGGTGATGCTGATGGTGATGGAGGTGATGGTAAATGGTGATGGTGATGGTGATGATAACGACTATGACAATTGTGGTGACAGTGATGATAGGGATAGTGGTGGTGATGATGATGATGAAAATGGTGATGATGATGGTGATAATGATGGTGATGATGATGGTAATGATGGTGATGATGATGATGATGATGATGATGATGATGATGATGATGATGATGATGATAGTAATAATAAAGATAACATTATTATCATCGTCATCATCAGGCAACCTCACACAATACATGGAAATCTTGTTTGTTACTTGTAGCCAGTATATTTCACATTGTTCACTAATTGTATACAAAATGAGAGTAATTTTAGAGATGTCATATTGCAATTAATTGCAATGACCATTCATGTTGCTGTTTTGCCTGGGGATACAAAGTACTTTCAAGTAATCCAAATATTTGTTAGCAAAATTTGAAAAAAAAAGGTCTTAGCTGATTTTGATTTGTGGCAGTTGGTTAATGGCCGGATAATCGTTTGTATTCAGGTCTTATTTAACCCTTGGCTTGCTTCATTCACCAATGTGCACAGATCAATAAATGCACTGAAGACAATGAGTAGGGATTAACTAATCCCTTTAATCCTGTTATTCAATACAATGCCATTCTCACAGGTCCAGCAAGTCATCCACACCTTCTATGCATGAAAGAATGTGGCTTTTATGTGAAAGTAGCAAATTGAATGAACCTGAAGTCCACTTTAAAAATGTGGCAAATTAAAAGTTAATCACTTGGTTAAAGCATCAATTCAAGTACAGTTCGACCTAAATTAACCGGCCACGTTGGGACCAGCAGCCATCCGGATAAGTGATATGGCCGGATAAGAGATATAATGTACAAACAGAGTATAGGGGGAGATAATATATGCCATAAGTTACAGTAAAAACAACCCACACACCATGTTCAAAAATGCAACAGACCACACACATGTGACACTTTATTTACTGTTCCCAATACCCAGCTGATTTCTGTGTACACTTCTGATAAAGGTGTATCAATTACACGTAATGCCTGATAAGTCCATTGTCCGGATAATAGAGAGCTCAGGATAAATGATGGCCGTATAATCGAGGCCGAACTGTAAGTACTTGTATGCTTTTATTAAATCCAGTTGCGTTCATTTGGTATCATATTGCCATTTTAACTGTCTCCTTTCATATATTCTCTCCCCCCCCCCCCCTCCCAACCAGGATTCTCCACTTCACAAGCATCTGTTCTGGGTGTCAATAGCCGTCTTACAGTTGGAGGAAGCTTCTATGTATGCTGCAGGTCTGGCCATGTTGGAACAAAACCTGCACTGCTTGGATGAACAGAACCTGTTTGAAGACACAGTGAGTTCACACTATAACCATAGTAATTGGCTTTATGTTTGAAGACACAGTGAGTTCACACTATTACCATGATAATTGGCTATGTGTTTGAAGACACTGTGAGTTCACACTATTACCATAATAACTGGCTCTGTCAAGTATTGTTTTATTTCTGTGTCTCTAGGCAAAACTGTTACCCGAGAAATTCAAATTCCAGTGTTAAAGCCAAAAAGTATAGCAAATGGTTTTTGACATTCAATTTTCAAAGTCATGGTACTCAGAGATGCATGAGTAAATACGTTTGCTTAATGTATTATTTGAAAGAGCATATAGTGACGTTTATTTTGAACATGTTTTTCCAATCGTACGTCCCATTGATTCCGCATAAATAAGCCTTAGTTTTAGGGTTCTGTCTTTCTGGGATCCAGTGTATGAATGCAAGTTTTCTGTCATCTTTTGTTTGTCTTCCTTCTCTCCCCAGAGTCCCGAAGTCATCTTAATGGCCATCAGAGAACCTCTCGACTTCCAATTCAAACAGATGGACATGGCTGTGGGGCTCAGCTTCAAGTACAACTTCAACTTTGCTCTGGTTGGACATCTACTCAAAGGTGTGTTTTCAAGTTTACAAGTCTATGTTCTTCGTATCAGGACAACGCCCACAAAGGATAACCCCCCTACCCCCCACCCACCCCCTTCCCCACCCCTTACCCCCCCCCAGATGACTCCCACCTATCATCTCCTCAGAGGACACCTCCCCCTAGAAGACAACTCACACAGAGGATAATTCCCCTGGGGACAACTCCCACTTGACAGTTTCCCCAGAGGACATCTCCTCAGAGGACACTTCCCCTAGAAGGCAACTCATACAGAGGATAACTCCCCTGGGGACAACTCCCACCTGACAATTCCCCCAGAGGGGTGAAAACAAAGTATTTTGTTAATGATTGACAAAATAGTTGTCGGAGTGACCAAAACTGTACTTCGGTTTTAAGGGCTTTTTTTTTACCTAGGATAAAGCATTAGTTGCTATATTATACAGCATGTCTCAAAATTGTGCAAGTCAAAAGTGCCCTCTTTGACAATTAGAATATATTGTTGTGACTGACGCTTTCATCAATGTGAAGGTCATTGTCTTAGCTTTCAAATTCTGTTTGTTTTGTTCAATTTGCTTATTTCTATGTTGATATATGATTGGTTTACCATGATAGGGTAAAATCACATTCTAACACTTTAACAAAGGAAGAGGGCTTGATGCTATCATTGATATCACTGACTGTAGTGAAAGTGGCACAATTGTGATTTTACCCTATCATGGTTAAGTAGACATATCTTGAGATTAAAACAAGCGCATGTAACAGAACAACACCATTTGAAAGCTAAGACTGTGTCCTTGACGATGATGTAAGCATCATGTCACAGGAGTATTTTCGAATTGCCAAAAAAGGGGCTTTTCGCTAGCACAATTGTTTTTGAGATATGTTGTACATTTATTTTTCTCATTTTTCCCAAACAGGTTTCAGGCATCATTCCAGTACAACTGTCTCAAGAACTATTCGCATCCTGAATCTGGTGTTGGACATCGTGTGCAAGCACAGGAACTGGTGAGTGTTCTTTTTTTATTATCTTCTTTCAACCACTTGCCTCCATCTATTATCTATCCTCACCTTGTCATTAAACTAAAAAACCAATAGGTGACATTTTGACCTGGCCAGCTGTAGATACTTGTCAGTTGAGTATAATGTGAGTAGAACTTTAAGGTTAGTGACATGATTGGGAACACTTGAAAATGCCTCAAGAACCAAATGAGTTGAAATGTATACCAACTATACACTAGCTGGAGTGCATCTCCCAGCAGGAAGGATTTGTCTGTAATTTGTTGACATAAGGAGAATCAAGCATGAACATACTGGTATTTTAATTTTATCGGGGCACGATAAAAATAAGACCCATAGAGAGCCACACAGTAGGTTTGCCTACCACGAGTGATATTGACATTCAGTATTTAAGAATGAGTCAACGTTTGA
>JZLH01S0105606.1:34920-52692 GCA_001188425.1 Eucidaris tribuloides | reverse complement strand
TACAACATGAAACTGAAGAGGCATGGCGTATAAACTTTGTGCCCCTGAACGTCTTTGGTTACAGAAGTCGTGGATGATATCTTGCTGCTCAGTAATACCACATTTATCCATATCGTGGTGCGAAATAACCTCAGTGTGCTCCTCCTTTTTAACATTTTACGTGTAAATGACTACGTGTGTTAGATGATGAACTTAAAACAGTATGTCATTGATATCATGAGAGTATCTCAAATGACAAATTCTACATTAGCGCTGTCGGGGTGACTCGCGGCATGATCCACTGTCAAGCATCGCAGTTCGAACTTCATAAAATTGTTATTTTAAAGATGAAATTATTTTGCCTAAATGCTGACGTGACAAAGGTGTCAGGGGTATCTTTATTGTAGATGAACGTCATGATGACGAAACCTGCTGATAACAAAACAAATGATACGTGAATGTATTCTAGACTGTATTTTCATCGTTGAAATATGAGAAGCATGCGCGCCAGAGGACATTGACGTCTGCGATGGAACATGGGTATTATGTGAGAATTCTGCTTTCGTTTGAAAACGTGTCGCCAAATGTTTTGGCGCACGTATGTACAGTGGCGACCGAAAATACCGTCACGTTCCGAACGCGTGCAAACGTATTCACTACGCTGGTTTTGCGTTTCATCGCGTTTGAACATTGTTTCATGAAAAGCGTTTCAGTAAACGCGTTTGGAATGTGATGATACTTTCGGTTGCCACTCTATGCTGTAAGTGTTGTGTTCAGATTTTTTTTTAATCTTTAGGTGTAGAGATGTGTTCTGTGATTTCCAATAAACAGATGAAGAAAAAGTGGGTGAACGATTGAAGTAGGCTAGTTGGTATTCATGCCTGCCTGTAGGGCATGGTCCATTTCAGCAGTCAGTGTAGGGTAAAATGATGGTTGATCTTTTAAAGTTTTTAACTTGTCTTTAAGCATTGATTTTCATGTGAGCTTTTAAATCTGAAAACATAATTCGGTTAATTAGAATGTTTAGATCGACTTTTTAAAGTAAGTTTCCCTCGGCGTCTGAATTACAAGTGTGCGACCTATAACAAAGGCACCACATAGCGATATACACCTACTATCTCCATCTTTGTGCACAAGATCGAGCAATGATTCGCAGCCACACGCAAATGTTTTAGCAAACAAAATTATTATTATTAAGTGGTCTTTTCAGATTACTTTTTTTTTATACACATCAGTGCACTTACGCAAGATTAAAGGCAGGGTATCTCTTTTGCATGCCTAAAAATTAACATTGTGGAAATACAATGGCATTTAGAAGAAAATGCCATCTGGGAAACTTTAGCAAAATATAGGAGTTAGAAACTCAGTTTTAGTGGAATTATAGTGACCGTTATACTCTGATTTGAATTTTTTCTCGCGAGAAAAAAATTCCTACCATAGAACGTACACTAAACGGCTATCGTTTTTCTTTCGCATTTTTCAAATTCTAGGTAATTACTGACCCCCAGATTTCACAGGCATGCCCTTTATCAATAGCCAAAGGGGATGGGTTATCTTTTCCTGATCTGCGGGGATGTTTGCAAATGAGATCCACTGCCTTTAAGAGGTAAATTGATATTGATATTGGAAATAAACATGTTAGCCCACCCCCCCCCCCCAAAAAAAAAAAATCGATAGCAGAGATCAGTGCGATAATGAAATACACATGGACCACTTAAAACCAAGTTAACAACTTACAACTTATCCGTAAATGTGACCTGGCACATATTGCATACAATTTTTTTGGTTAAGTATGAACACTCTGGTTAGCGTATTTTTGCCATGCAATTTACCATAGAAAAAATCCAGTTAAAATAGGCCTAACCTTAGTTTTTCTCCGGTTAAAGTTTTAAGCAATATAGACCCCTGGTAATAGATAATCCTGGCTATTTATAGAGGTGGGAATAGCGGACCAAGAGATTAAGAGAATTTCGTAAAATACAAAATAATGACTTCGTATAGACTTCATAGATGACCAGTCACAAAAAGATTGCTTTAGATGTATGTGTCTAAAATGCTCTCGAGGATTTGACCTGGTAATTAGCTTTACATTCTGTTTGGTCATGTACTGTGGTCACGCCTGTGAACATCAACAGTACGAGGTTCAATCTTTGTTACAGGACGGAATACAAAGGAGAATTGGAAAACACGAGTTGAAAAGAAAAAAACAGTTTGACAAGATTATCGACCTTCCAATGACAATAATGTCATCAGCTGGATTCAATTAACTATCAGTACTTTGTTTCTTACTTTAATTTGAGACCGTAACGACAGTTATTGTCGAGAAGTAAATGAAAATTGGCTCTTTCTTTCTAAAGCTATTGATACGTTGTTTTCCTTCTTCCATCTTCTGATGGCAAACAGAAGACCCATGAATGTCATCAGAGCTTTTGAGAACTTCAGAGATCAAGAAGCTAGGAAAAAGGTGTCGGTCAGCTTTCATCTTCCAGGACACGTCATGAAAAGGTGAGATTAAGAACAAAAAGACTTGTGGATGTTCGTTGACAATTAACGAAGGCTAGAATGTTGATGAGTATAGACTCAGGAGGACCCTTGGGATAGGTGAGTGTGATCCGCCATGTTCCCTCAGGAGCACATCTGAAGGACTGTAAAAGTTAATTTTAATTTTGAATGCCTATTTTAATAGAATGGGTGTGGATGATAGCTGATTCGAATAATATATAATTAATACCGGTCAAATTACATTCTATTGCCATAAATTTGTAACAAGAATGTAAAGCTAAAACATCGTTAAAAAGGTTTATTATAGACTCATTTTGTGAATGAGTATTCGCATTCCCAACAGACATTGTTCGTTCGTTTGTTTCGGTTTTCCTATATACCCACAGGGGAACGAGTGTATCTCATGGATGTATTGAATGCAAGGTGAAAATATGCAATGTCCGTCCAGCCCAACATAGCCTAAGTTTTAGACGGTTCTCTTTTTTTGTCACAATCCTAAGTCAGAAACTTAGACTTTCGCTACGCTCGCAGAGCAGTCTATGACTTAGATTACGCCCAACACTGACTGTTCAACTCCAAATGAGAAACAAGACCAATTGTTTCCATTTATTTGGCATAAAATGTATCTTTTCTACCCACCAAATTCTTTTTTTTTTATTTATGTTTTTACCCACCAAATTCTTATTACGGGTGTTGACCCTTTGATTCGCAAAGCAATATACATGTACTTCGTATTTATTGTTACCACGCCTTGCACAATTATTGATCTTTTCAATTGGATTATGTCCATAGAAACCTATAATCTACAAATTTTATACTTCAAAACCAGATCAATTACTTACAGCGTATACGTGCGTTCAAGTATGGGTGACTGACTGCAGTGAACTATACATATTGTACACTGTATGCAAGTCGATTTCCCTTTTCCTCGCAACATCCTTACTTTTATAGTTAATTCAACAAATCAATTTTAACCCTAAGATGCCTCGCGTCCTTACAACGTATCACGTAATCTTCAGTTCAAATACCATCTTTGGAGACCGGTGTAAACAGTTATAGCAACTAAATGATTTATTCCCTCGCCAATAATTGCTAATGTCGTTATATTTGTTTATCCTTATACACAGTCGTATATCTGAATGCAATAAACGTACAATAGGTCCCAGGACGATTCGGTTGTGTGTGGTTTTCGCGAAGAAATTGAAATAATCAGTCGCGTAATCCGACTGAAATTGTCGGCCTTTATTTGCACAGTGTCGAAAAGTCAAGCGTGTCGAATTTATAATTGTATTTAGGTGGCACGTTAAATCGGCCCATCATAATGAGGCATTATGAAATGAGAGCACGAATACGGTCAGTGCCCGGTCACGGGTGAAACTCATATTTACACTGATCGAATTTTTTTATTTATCATCTCATTTCTGGACTGCCTTACTTTTCGCGACACAAGGGAGATTTACAGTTCTTCACGTTTTGATTGTGTAATATACAATTTATAGTTTTGAATTTGTAAACATGATTTTACGGTCTCGTCTATAGCAGGAGAACCCTTACTCTGCGAAAGAAGCTGTGAATTGCTCGAACATTATATTAGATGGAATGAATGTCGAGCTACCAGCCGTCGTGGCGATAAATGTGAAACAGATAAGCGAAGGAACAGTTTTCTGAGCATAGGCCTAACCAAAATTTTATGACATTTCGTTCAGATTTTCCTAATTCCAGCAGTAAACGCTCTCAAGAACAGACCCCCATCACACCCAGAGGGATTCTTTTTAATGTTATTTTTAATGTTCAATAGAACACAACGGTGTTCCTTACAAAAATTGATACCTTTCAATAAATACCCGGAAACAGCCTCAGAGACCATGTATGAACTCGTTTTCATTGGTGTATATCTGATTTTACCAACATTGAAAATTGTGGCTTGTACAGAAAATTTAAGAATATTTTTTTGAAAAATTGGACATTTCACGTTTCCGTCGAGGTGTCCTATATTCCCCTCCCTACAATTCTCCGTGTATATCTGGGCATGATAGTACCATCAAAAAGATGAGAAGTGGCCCAATTTATAATATTAATCACATCCATTTTAATTTTTGAGCAAAAATCAACACGAGTTTTAGTGTCCATGCAGTGTGCTAAATCAATGTTCGAGTTCAACAAGTGTGCATTCGAGGCTGATGTGAAGGCACCCATGTTTGGCATATCAGGACACACTGGTGCGGGAAGAAAGTTTCTAAATCTGCTTGTCGTTATAGGTATATTATGAAGTGTAATGGAGCTGTCTGTTGGATCTAAGAATGTATGCTCACAGTATACCCATATGAGTGACAATCAGTGGAAAGGGAGTTACTCTCACATTGATTACCTACATATGTAAACAGGGAAGCTTCTAAACATTGTCAATGATAGTTGCATGTTACCTACATTATGCCCATGATGTGAAAATGGCAGGCTGGAAAATCTCATTGATATGTGTTGAAATTGGATCTCGTGGGCTCATTACACCGTCAAACAAACTCCGTGTGCAAAATATCTTGAAACAGTGTACCCACAAGTCGAAATACCCAAATTTTAGAGATAAACTACTCAAATCAGTTTTGTTCAGCTCGTACGTAATATTCCAAGGTAGATCAGAACCAGTTTGGCACATGGACCAATATCTTAAAATTTGAACCCGTAACTATTTTGTCAATACGCTTACTCTTGAAATGTCATAATACCATACAATTATAACTGAAAACATAACATTCCTTTCGAAATTGTGTCACTATACTCACTATGTTCAAAACATTAAATCAATTCCGTTACATTTCATGTTAATTCTATAGTTTAAAATCTAACTTCACCATGAGCCCAAATATTGTTTGCCTGTTAACTTTGTAATTATGTTCCAATCATCTTATATTCAGTCTGAATGTGTCATATACCCAACGGTTATTGTTATTATTGTAAATTTGTTCCAGTCATTCGTATTTTGTTTGTTGCATTGTAAAGAAAGAATTATTTTTGATATCCCTGCCATGAGCACGAATTAATAACTGCTCGGGTCCTGGGCGATGTATTGTATCTTTATTATTAATTGTGAATTCGAATAAAGACGATTGAATACAGTAGGGAAGCTTCTAAACATTGTCAATGATAGTTACATGAAGAAGTGCCGATAAACAGTATAGAGTGCTGCTTTGAAGTTGATGTTCACAGACGGAACAGAAAAGTGACTGCATTGCATCAGAAAAGCAAGGAGTATAACCTTTGGTATACTCTAAAATGCCACTTTAACTTTTGAACTGGTTTACAGAACTGTGCAAGTGACGTATTGTCCAAGACCCTCATAGTCAAAGTGACACAGTTTTTGTTGATATTCTGTTGTGAAAAGTCTATCGTTCCCTTTGTCATTTTTATGGAGCTGTAAAGCTTTATCATCACTTACTATGACGTAGTATTTTGAGTATCTTACAGAGGTGCAACATCTTTCATCTGGTGTACAAAAGTACGTGTGTTTGTTGATTGGAAATGAAGATATATTTTTCACGACCTGTATAAATTCCTGAAATGTCACTGGCGCGTGCATATTTTTCTAACCTCGCCTTCTTAAAGTCGAATTCAAGCCACAAAGTGTAACACTTACATAAATGATGGATTGTAACCATTAACCATTTTGTATCTTACCCCCTATCAATAGAAAACCACCTAACCGCGTCCAGACGGCTTAAAAAATCTACACTCTACCATTCAATGAAAAGGGAAAAAATATATTATAAAGATATTTTTGTGGTTTCATTCAAAGTCAACAGAATAATCTTGTTCAACCTTACCCTCCCAAAAGTTTGTCTCTGAGTAGCCTATTGAGAGACAAGAAAAATGGCGGCAAAATGGGGGACAAAAGTTAGTCGCCTGCTTGGGTGCGATGAATACAGTTGTGGGGCACTCGAAGAGAAGCCCGCAGCATTTTAGATGTAGCCGAGATAGGTTTGATGTATTGTAAAGCCCACCAACCGTGAACTTGCTATTGAAATTCTGAGGGCAACAACGAACGAAAAATAACGACAATAAAAACAGGGTTATGATCATTTTTTTCTGCAAATTTCTTGCTACATTCGATGTGAGGGCATTGCCCTTGTTGTATATGCCGTGGCTAAACGTTATATTATGTGACAAGATTGCTACATTTATGTGTGAGGAAGATTTAAAAGTGAATGTCCTGAAGTATTCCGTCTAACAGTAGGATTTTATGACGTCATGGAGTCATAATCTTGTATGATCTATAATGGCGAACATGGTCCAGCTCTCGTAAACCATTCAGTCTGTTGGCAACGTGTAACAGTTAACATAATGTATCTGAGCAACATGAATTATAGCGTAAAGAGGCTACAATACTGCCTCTTATGAATGATTAAGATTTGCTGCATATAATCACTCCTTTTGACGTCTAACTCGTTTGTGTTGTTGCAGCAGGTATAATGCTATTTTGCTGCTAACTACACAAAAAATATAATACAGATTATGACTTATTGTAATTGTATAATTGTAATTTCAATGGTTCTTCACTTCACCCCCATTTTCCTGCTACCATTATCACCACCTTTCCTGCACTTCCATGACACTATACTTGCTAGAGCATTTTCTATCCAAGACTCACTACCATATAGATATCATTACTTGCTTATCCCACTTTTTTCTTTCGCTAATACCATGAATTTTTCTTTTTGCAGCCAAAGAAACAACAACTACGTAATGAAAGTTATGTAATCTACCATATAGATATTACTACTATATAGCTTATCTCATTTTGTCTTTCGCATTAATAGAACGAATAAATCTTTGTTTTTAGCAGCCAAAGAAACAACTACGTAATGAAAGCTATGTAATCCTATCAATAACGTTTTCATGGTCCAGACGACCTTAGTTTTAACGGCTATAGCTTTCGTTCACTTTTTTGGACCTTTTCGGGCTAAAAATATTCCTTAACGCCACAACTGATTCCTGCATGGAGCCATACACGTAAAAGGTGGTTTGAGAAAATCCACAGGAATGAAAGAAAGCTTACTAGTGTTTGAAGCATTAAAAAGTTATTAATAAACAGTAAACGACTGGTGAAAGTATTTTTGTAGCATAATTAATTCCCACTATGCTGTCCACCCCCACTACACCACCACTGTTGTTCCTCAATACTATTTCACAGCCAAAAATACGAACGATACACAGATCTTTACCTTTTGCAAACCACCATCAATTATTGTCTATAACGATGTTGTTTCAGTCCCTACCCCTGTCAATCTAATATAAGACGTTGGCATGATTTATGATGTAATTCTTGAACATGAAGTCATGAATGTAACCCGACATGGATATGATGTGACCCGAGTTTGATACCCGACTTCAGACGTCATTTCACGGGTGACGGCCCGCACACCTCTGGCGTATAGGGTCCACCTGTTCAACAGTTCCCATCTTCCAGAGTCAAAGACAAGGAGATGTAAAACAATAACAACGGCAACAGGACAAAAACTATGTGTCTAGACAATATTCATGACCACATTCATACATATATATTTTTATCTACCTGTCTCTCTGCGTCATACATAGAATGATGTACTCAAATACTAATTATAGCCATACGTGGGCATGCAAACAGCTTTGTTTATCCCATATTGAGTATTAAAATTTTAAAAATGAAGAATCAAGCTAAGTTCATGATTCCCTCTTCTTAATATCGTCTATAGGCACAGGCGCCAAGCATGGGGGGGGGGGGGGGGCAGTCGTCCCACTAATAGAAATACTGGGGGAGGGGGCAAGCATTTCGTTTTGCCACACCCAATGACTTTGACAACTTGAAAAAATCATAAAATCATTGAACTCCACATAAAATACTACGAAACATACAGAATTTTCAAATTTGCGGCGCGCCGAAATTTGGACATTTTTCTTACTTTTGCCCTCAAATACGAAAAATTGATCGACGCTGCTGTCTACGAATGATGACACCTAGGAGCTTAAACCTATAGTCCCAGCTGATAGTTGAAATCATTTTTTTTTGTGTGTGTTTTCAGAGAGGCATCGTCTTTTATACGGTATGTCTAGAGGCAGCGTGGATTCAACTCATGCGAATATTTCACCCGATCGGTCCAAAATCTAAGGGTCTGTAGTGGCCTAGTGTTGGTGACATCGGAGTTAGAAGCTAAAGACACTGATCCACGTTTTCTACCACCGGACGCCATTTTCAAGCCTTTGATATTTTCACCCTTGGTTAGTCAAAATTTTGCAACCTTATTTAAAGTTGTTATCCCGCTATTTTATTTCCTTTTTCATGTTTATATGTAATAATCTATTCTTACATCTATCTATCCATCTATCTATCTATCTATCTATCTATCTATCTATCTATCTATCTTTCTATCTATCTATCTATCTATCTATCTATCTATCTATCTATCTATCTATCTATCTATATTTCTATCTATCTATCTATCTATCTATCTATCCATCCATCTCTCTATCTCTATCTGTCAATCTATCTCTAATCCATATCTATCTATCTACCTATTTATCTATCTATCCATCTCTATCTGTCAATCTATCTATATATCTAATCCATATCTATCTATCTATCTATCTATCTATCTATCTATCTATCTAATCCATCGATCCATCCATCAATCAATCCATCCATGTTTTATATGTCTATCTGCCTATCTATTTATCTACCTTCCTATATATTTCTGTTCTGTTTATCTGTCAATCTATCTACTTACCTACCTATCTATCTTTCTATCATGTATAGTTATCAATCTCGACACTAACTTCTCAAACAATAAGACCAGATTTCTTCGAAATAAAAAGATAACGATCGCACCTGAACTTCCTCCCAGGCCGTCCGCTCAGTCACGTTCTCATCGAGACATGATGTTTGACATCTTGCACTGCGGGCCGAACGACCACGAGGAATTGTACTTCAAGCCAATATTTTTATTGCTGTGTTACGTTTCAACATATGTTCCACTTTCTCTCTTTTGCCCCATTTTGGGTATCCCTTCAGGACTTGGATTAAACTAACACAATAAATTATGATTGTCACGGACATGCAAAACGTGTAACTAATATTTGTTACCAATGTGATAGCCCGCCAGCAGGGACAGTGAAAACTGGTAGACTTTTTTTTAGTTTGAAGACGTAAGAAAGAAAAAGAAAGCTTGTAAAGGGCAAGGCGAATCTGGAGAATAAAACACAACTCCTGTAAATTTGCTATTTTTCCTCAGGTGATACGGAACGAAAAGAAGTAAAAGTTCGACATGTGGCAAACTGTAGACGGGTCAGTATATCAGCAATTGGAAACAATACTGTATTCATTACCCTGCAGGTGGAGACAGTAAATTTGCAAGGGTTGTTTCAGTTTTAAAACCGAGAGTAATTTTCGTTTGAGTATTTCCAGCTCGTGTAACTATATTGAAATGATTTAAGATTCTTACTTAAGTAAACTTACATTACTTATATATGGTTTTCATTTCGTTAGATTGCAAATTCAGAAAAATCACCCACACTGCGAAGAGTGTGATCTTAATATTGGTCTCTTGAAGCTTTTTGGGGGAGAAATGATATGCAGGAATCAGTGTTGTGTCCGAGGCCGGCTTGTCCGAGGCCGGCTTGTCCGAGGCCAAGGCCAAGGCCACGACCAGATCACCCGAGGACAAGGACAAGGCCAAGGCCGGATTGCCGAGGACAAGGACAAGACCAAGGCCGACCCACCCGAGGACAAGGACAAGGCCGGCCGAGGCCGGAGAGCCAGGAAAAGGCCAGCCATGGCCAAATATGATATTATTTGGTGGCAAAGGCCACAGATTTCAGAGGGACCCTAAATACCTGTCATTTCTTTGCTCGGTGATGCTCTTTGCTTTGGTTATGTATTCTTTTTCCACACCTTCATAAAAAAACATACTCATATACATAATACATTGCATATACATGTCTGTTCTTTCAGATGAGGTATAACTCACATAACCTTAACGCCTTATTAACCCTTTGGATGCTATAATGTAAAATATAGCCGAAAATCTCGGAGTCCCCCCCCCCCGAGATTTTTCATTAATTAATTAGAATAAAACTAAAGACATTCATAATCTATTTATGCAGGGTTATGACTTTGGGGCTTAAAGCATTCAAATAAAAACAAAATCCCCGAAACTAAACTTGGGCTTTAATCACTTTACAACTGGGCTACGGATTATATTGATTGCCAAAATTCAGGGCCGTATGTATACATGATGTAGAACTTACATCATATAACGTTAGATCTATTCTAACTTGTTGTACGAAACAATAACTTGAATGACACACACACACAAAATTGCATGTGTGGGTCAAGCATCCCACATTCCCACTACCAATGGCAGGGTTAAAACACCGATCATTCTACCAGGTTAATCTTAGACTTACACTCAAAGGTACAATACAACATAAGAGCAAAACATTTTTTAACAAGGGATAACACCATGATAGATAAAGTTTTTCTTACCACGCCGGCAAACTAACGTTATTCAGTTATTACTCAACATTAGCCGTGCGTGATGTACAGCATACCAGCTCAGAGTTGACAGGTGCATATGCACGTATACGCAGCAAGGTACGTACGTACGTGCGGCCCACCCGCATTGAACGCGCGGCGTGCGCAATTGGCTTGCCACACCATGTTTTGTGACACGGAAGCAGATGCATCCGTTTCACAGTCACGAGATGTGACACCAACGCAAACTTCTCACATGTTTGTATGCAAGTTTGTGTCACGGATGCAAGCTTTGATGTGCCACAGATGCACAAATGCTCTCTCTCTCTCTCTCTATTAGTTTCAATAATACTTTATTTTTGAGAAACTGACAACATTCAGCATTTGCACTTTCTAATATTCTCCCGGCCTCGACCCGGCCTCGACCCGAGGATTGCGTCCGAGGCCGAGGACGAGGCCGAGGATTAACCTCCGTCCTCGAGGACGAGGACGAGGACGATTTTGCGGCCTCGAGGCCGAGGCCGGCCTCGAGACCCACAACACTGGCAGGAATATAATGTTAACGCAGGTGGAAGCACAAAGCCGCAATCCACGTTAACCTGTACTAAACACACGATATGTATGGACACTACTTTCCTTAATTTATATAAGGGTACAATGAGCTTATGCTGGATATAAAAATGGGTAATTTGACACTCCCATACAAGAGCGGTATTGTTGTATTTCAAACCATTTACGATATGAAACTAGCAAAAGTCATTCCTATTTTCAAGAAGGGCGACGACCAAGAGCTCAATAAGTACAGACCAATTTCACTTTTAACTTGTCTCTCCAAATTACCATGATTACTAGAAAAAGTCATTTACTCACGGACTGTCGATTTTCTTCAACGTCAGAATATTCTATATGATTTTCAGTTCGGATTTAGAACACGACATAACACAACACATGCAATTCTCACTCTCCTTGAAAAGGTATCTCGAGCTTCAGACCAATATTTTCATACATTAGGTGTGTTCCTGGACTTCTCCCAGGCTTTTGACACCATCAACCATGAGATACTTTTGTATAAACTCTCATATTACGGAATTAGAGGAATAGCCTTGGAGTGGTTCAGGAACTACCTACATGACAGAAAACAATTTGTATCAGTGCAAAATGTAAACTCATCAACAAAAGTAGTACCGTGCGGTGTTCCTCAAGGCTCTCTTTTAGGTCCCCTCTTGTTTATTATTTACATAAATGATTTTCATAAATCCTCCAACCGTTTATCATTCATTCATTTTGCAGATGACTCTAGCATCTTCTTTTCACATTCAAATCCAAATTATCTACTCGACACAACGAATAGAGAACTCAAGAATATATCGGACTGGATCAAAGCTAATAAACTCTCTCTTAATCTCCAGAAAACGAATTTCATGCTTTTTAGTAATTCAATTAATAATTTACCCGGACAACTTACATTAGAAAATACGAAAATAGATAAAGTTACACAAACCAAATTTTTAGGCGTGACCGTTGACGAGAAATTGTCTTGGAAGCCACATACTGATAATCTATGTAAAATTATCTCCAGGAACATCGGAATTATAAATAAACTTAAAAATTACTTTCCAACCCGAACCCTGTTTGCGTTATATTCTAGCTTAATACTGCCATTTTTTAACTATGCGATTTTAGCATGGGGGAATTCCATGGTAACTCAAATACATAAAATTACATTATTGCAAAAGAAAGCAATGAGGATTATTTGCCACTCGGATTTTCGATCACACACCGACCCCTCTTCAAGACTAATAAAATCCTTAAAGTGAATGACATTTACATATTGAACCTTGGCATATTTATGTTTCAACTAACGAAGAATGATTTACCTAAAATATTCAAAAATATGTTTACCACCAACAACCAATACCGCAATTATCCCACCAGGCAAGCCAGCTCTTACCATCTACCTCGAACCAGAACTTTATTTGCCAACAAATTTTTTATCAACAGCGGACCAAAACTTTGGAATTCATTTCCTTTAGATGTGCGCGAAACCTTTACAATACATACCTTTAAAAGAAAGCTCAAAGCAATCTTTCTGAATACATGTACTTATAATGATGATGCCTTGTAACCCATTTTGCCTTTTCCTTGCCAATTGAGTCTCTCTATTAAACCTATTATTACGTTCAATTTTCCTGCCATCAATCCATCCCGTTTTGTCTTAGAACTTCATTTTTTTTTCAGTCATACACACGTACAATACTGAATTGAAATTATCGCGGTGATTGTGTACATTTTTTCTCTCCTATTTCAATTAATGCGGAAAATGACAATTATAGCCTACATTAATTGCGTCTCCTGAGTTTCTTTATTCCTTTCTCTTTCTTTTTTCCATCCCTTCTCGTTCTCAGTAATGTCCTTTGTTTTGTATCTGCCTATCCCGTCCTGTCTGTTTCTGTTTTGTATCGTATTATGTTGTATTGTCATATTGTTTGCTGCTCTTTGTATTGTCATGAATTGTAAAAACTTATTTTCTATCATCCTTTGTGACCTACACATTATTTTGATTTTCACTGTTTCATTTCCTTTGGGGCCTATGAATACAAGTTTACTTCAGTAGGCTCCATCATTCCCACACTGCGTCAATAATTCTAGCATCTGTTCCTAATGATCATGTAATATTGTTGTTATACAATAGTAGTTTAATCAAATGAATTTAGCTCCATTAAGATCAATTGTTGCAGAAATGATTCTAAGTATTAAATTTTTTCTGGTCTTAACTGTAATCAATTGTGTATTATTATGTAACTGCTACTCGGTAGTCTAGTTATTGTATAACAGTTGTATATTTTTGTGCTTATGATTCTGTGCACTGTACGAGTAATTTGTGGAAATGTCAAATAAATAAATCAATTTAGAAACTACGTTTGAAGAAAAGGTAATCATTATGACTGTCCATTAATTATTCAGTTGTAAAAACGACAGTCTAATTGGCCTAGCTAACTCGTTATCTTTTTTTGTTTCGTCTTCACCGTTTTACGAGTCAAAAACCTCTTTAAACGTTATGTTTTTCTTTCTTATGATGTAACTTAACTAAAGTTTTCTTTTCGCTATTCAGGCTAAAATAAATCTTCAAACAATGACCCTCTCAAGGACTTCCTAATTTGGCACACTTTCTTTCCATGAAATTCTTCCCATCCTCCTGAAAAATCACATTTCATCTCTGATGCTGAAATATCATTCTGTTGAGGATCTGTTATTGGTCCAAGCTTCACATCTATACATGACGTACTGCATTAGTTAGCACACTCCGAGGACATGGTATCAAACTCTCGTGTTAACATTCCGATTCAAACACCTCCTAGATTCAATAAAACCCCGCATGGCCTACAGACATGTCGTAAATTACACTAATAAGTTTTATCTGATTAACGTTCGGTTACAAAAAGGAGGCAAACGAATCTTTTTTAAGTTATCTATGGATGTCAAAAGCAACAGAAACAGATAACCGATATGAAAATATGTCAAGCCTGCTGGTTGAAGATTTCGAAGAAATGCCTCCTCACCAAAGTGAGTTGAAACAAATACCAATATATACACTGGCTAGAGTGTATATCTAGGCTTGAAGGATATGTCTTGATTTCTGTTACTTGCGGAGCAACAAGTATTGATAATTATCAGCACTGACGAAGACTGTGGCCCTGATGGAAATTATAGCACCTATAATGATAATAATAATAATAATAATAATAATAATAATAACAATAATAATAATAACGTCTTATTTACCCAGGGTAGCCACTTCAGTCACAAAGACTGCTCTTCCAGCGGGCCCTACATAACATAAATGTTATTATAACCCTTCTCTGTTCTAGAATGCCGAGCGCCTAGCTAGAAAGCAGAAAGTACCATTTTTTAAAGTCTTTGGTATGACCCGGCCGGGGTTCGAACCCGCGACCTTCCGGACCAGAAGCGGACGCTCTACCAGTGAGCTAACTCGCCCGGTATGGAAAGCTACAGAACAAATTTGAACAGGTTCTGAGTACAACAAAGAGAAAATGTTTATGAATTTTTGTAAAACAGAAATCGTAAACAATATACTTGATTTTGATATCATTGCATCCTAAATTGAGAAGTTCTCCTAATCTCACCTTTTCCGTTTAAAATTTGTACGACTTGCGGACTTTCGAACAATACCACTAGAATTTCTGAATAATGGCCCTCGTGACCAGCAAAACCTTTTGATCAGTGAAATTTATATGAATAGTGAAACCTCTGACTGGTGGATGGACCCCATGAAAACCAAAGTTGGACACATTGATGTATTTGGCCGACAGATTTGACATGCACTCCCAATGCGACTCGCCTGGAGAGCGGCATAACACAACCGGATTGTGAAGCAATATATCTATTATCTTGTAAAACCTATCAAATCTCGTTCGGCTCTGGTCATTTAAATGATGGCTATAGTCATTCTGACAAACGGGTCGATCTCCCATTTCCGAAACGGTTTTATGGGGGTCTGTAAGATGTAGAATAAATATGGGATAGGACATATCCTTTCTTTATTCCAATAGAATCAAGTGCATGACCCTGTTTCCCAGGGATGTATTAGAAAATCGGAATCTACAGATGTCAGATGGGTTGTAACAGTTCTTTCTTTTTCCTTTTTCTTTTTTGTCTCATCCATTCATTGTTTCTTTGTCTTATCTATCTTATTACTTTCCTCCCTTTTATTTCTCTATTTCGGTCGATCTATCTGTCTTCAGTCCTTTCACACTCTCATTCCTTCCTTTCTATGGTTCTTTTCCGTATTTCTTAACTTTTCTCTGTCTTTCTTTCTGTCCTTTCCTCATTTTGCTAGATGAAACCTTATATTTCTATGCCCAGTGGATGACCAGTGGAACTACCTACACCATTCATAAATGTAGTACATAATTTTCTTTATTTCTTTAGCAACATTTTCTCTTATGGATATTTATAGATGTTTAAATTTCTGTTGTGAAATTCATCATTATGCTAGGACTAAAAGTAAGTGGCGGATGCAGATTTCATTAAAGTATAACTTTATGATGCAAAGATACCAAACCAAAGAGATTATAACACACAGGTAGTGCAAATTGTGCAGGTGCTAAGTCAGGCAGAAATTGGCAGAAAAGTGCATCTCTGAAAGGGCCATGATACGGAAAATATGTGGAGTGAAACAGTGCGAAACAAAAAGAATACAAGTGAGGTCAAGAAATATTTTGGTCTGGGTGAATCTTTAGTAGAAGTTGTCAAGAGAGGTAGGTTGAGATGGATGGGTCATGTATTGAGAAGAAAAATTGATGGACCTGTAAATAGACCATGTGATTTGAACGTGGATGGCATGAGGGGAAGGCTACGTAGACAAAATTGTAAGGAGGGAAAGTAGGAGGGGGGGGGGAGGAGTGGTGCTCAAGACAAGAGAAAGTGGAGGAAGGAGTGTCATCGTGAAGTAAACGCCTGTGACCCCTCGGAAGAGGGAAGATGCTGACTTGAATAGATGATGATGATGATGATGATGATGATGATGATGATGATGAAGATGATGATGACGACGACGACGATAATGACGACGACTGTAATGATGATGATGATGACGATGGACGATGATGATGACGACAATGATGATGACGACGACGATGAGGAGGATGATGACGATGGACGATGATGATGACGACAATGATGATGACGACGACGATGATGAGGATGATGACGATGACTGCATGCGCCATATTTAGTCCGGTACCTCTCGCAACCCCTGAAGGTGATTCTATGCCGTAAACTTTGCTTTAATGAGACATCAATTCAAGGAAACTTTTGTATTTACAAAACAGATAAAGATGTTTAGATAAACATTATTTTCCTCTTGCATCTTGATTTTACAGACCATATTATTGCTTTTATAACTCCTTTTCATCTTATCTTAACCCGTTTGTTATATCTAGGATAGGCTGTAACGATTCTAAGTTTATCGTCAACCATTACCATTACTATGATTACTATAACCTACGTGCATGTCCCCTGTTTCAATTCTCTTCCCCGAATCCGACTCAAAAACACTCGTCGAAAGGCGGGAATTAGGTATATGAAACTATATAATATCCTCCAGGGGGATTCTGGGTAACACGGGAGTCAAGGTGACCACATGTCTGCAACCATTTTGTTTTTAATGCCCCATTATTTAGCTAAGTTCACAACAAATTATGATTGAGTCATAGCCGGGACCTATTTTGACCCGATTTTTCTCGTTCGTTTAGTACACTTAAATTTTACGGCCCCCTTGCGCGTAGAGAGTCTGGCTAAATATTTGAGAGCATATCGTGGGACAATAACCTGACCTTTTGAAGGACAGAAAAGTGAAATTGGTAGATAATATTTTCCGTATCACTATTGCAGATTAGGCTGTAGTAGAAGTTGGTAACATTGAAACATGTGAAGTAAATCTCATTTCAAAAATTTAATAAGCAATTGCTGTTTAAACGTTTGATAAGTTTTGAATATAAACACTAGTGGTCACGTTTTCTTGTGTTATGGTGTTTTCAATCTTTGTAAAATACAGGTCTTTGTAAATCGGTGTCTATGGAGAAAATAAATAAATAAACCAGTGTACACACATACACGCATACACACACACACACACACACACACACACACACACACACACACACACACACACACACACACACACACACACACACACACACACACACACACACACACACACACACACACACACACTACGTACTACGACTACGACTACACGTACTACTACA
>JZLH01S0105604.1:9516-20079 GCA_001188425.1 Eucidaris tribuloides | reverse complement strand
GGGGGGGGGATGTACATTTCTTTGACACTGGTTTTTAAACTTGAACGTGAACAATGTACTTACACTCTTGTTTATAATCTTAAAGGGAAATCCAATAGAATGAAGATTTTGTTGAAAATCCAGATTCACAACTCTAGGAGCTGTAAGAAACATGAAAAACAGGTCTAGATAATGAAACTGAATGCACAAAATTAGGAGAAACTTCTTAAGTACAAAGACATAGTTTACCTTGATAGCCTAATTTATGTATGCTATCTTGGAAGAGTGCAAACACCCCTAAAATATTTGATGTATGAAAGATAGTGAGTCGAAAAGTTTGATGAATATCTATAAAACCAAATGATACCAACTGAGAGAGTTGAACTTGTAAAAAGACTAAAACTGCAAGGATGTGTTGTCAGATAAATAGAATACCACATGTATAATTATAACCTTCATTTTATCAGAAATTTTTTTTCATCATTAGTTACCAATAATGTACATTTGATTTGCCAATGTAATTTTGCTTGAAAATTTACGGGTGTCTTGTTTAGAATTTGTTTGGAATTATGGAACAGTTTTATAAGTAGTGATGCTGTTTATCAGGGGAAAGTTCATGTTTGTAATTATAGTTACAATAATTATGTTTTTAAAACAATGTATTTTTATAACTCCTGATACGAAATGGTCATGATTAACATGAAGACTTCCATGTGTAAATATTAAAGAAAACCAAATGAATACCATGTAAACAAAATGTCTTTCAGTTATTTTTGTTTTGACTTTAATTCGTAATTGTCATCGCATTTCACAAAATTTCACAAACAAGAACATCTCAAAATAAAATTCACTCAAGTCACAAAAACAATCACTTACAGATTGATAATACAGTTATACCCATGCAGCTTTTATCCACCGCTACTCTCTACATGCAGCTTTTAAAGCTTGATAGAATCAAAACCTTTAAAACCATTTATTTGTACTTCAGTGGACTCTCATAAAGAACACTGATATAACAAAATGTTGTTATAACAAACAAATTTATCTGGTCGGAAAGTTGAAATTTCCTGTGTATTTTACGGTCAACCCTGATATCGTGCTGCTGGCGGAAGGATGTTAGCTTGTGCTGCTCTAAGCAGGAGGGCGTTGACAGTAAATTGCTTCTAACTTGAAAACCATTGGGCGTTGGCTTATTTCACATGAAATCAAAGCATTTTGATCTTTTCAGGACCTTCTGTCAGGATTTAGGTGCAAATATCAAATCAGCTGATGGTTTTCAAATTAGAAAATATCTACTCTTAAACTTCTATTTAAGTCCATGTTAATGCCCTTCTGACAGCAGTATGACAATTATAACAGAATTTTGATAAGTAATCATTTTAATGGATATTTTTGAACATTCTGGCATATTGAAAGAGCATTTTTAATGCACATAATTTTATAACTTTTGTATGAACACTATTTTGACACGTTTCTTTAAAATTGTTAACCAATTCATTCATATTTAGCACTAGACAAGCAGATAAGAATTCAAATCTTAGCTGGCTGCTTGACCCACTTTCAGTGGCACTGATGAACTGATTTTGGAAATATTTATTTTGTTTAACGTGCTAACATCATGACATGACGTAGGTATGAGACACTGACATGAAATACAAACAATCCTTTGTTTTTGTGCACTAAAGACAAAAATAACATATTTAATCTAAATTATTTGTCATTACTTTGTTACACGTACACTGCAATACATGTGCGTAGGTATCAAATTCTTTGACAATCATAACACATTGAAAGCAGGGTATACATTGGGAAATCTCTGAAAATGAAACTTTCTCATACTGTGTTTTGATGTACCTAAAAATATATATGCCTGAAAATATAAAATCTTAATTAACAAATAAGTTACTTTGCTACGGTAGTGTGTAGAAATATCTCAACAAAACAATCTATAAGTGTTCTGCAGGCTAAGTTGGATTACCTTTCCTTAGAAACCTTGCAAAATACGGTATCTTTCAGCTTAAATTTCACTTGAAAGTAATACACCTATTAATTATTGTCAGACGCACCCCTCGACCCCCGGGAATGGTGCGTCATGGGTGGGTCATTTACTAACAAATAATGACGCAGGTACCGTCATGGAAGCATTTTGTCCGTCGCAGCATGGTGAATGGGGTGCGTCAGTTTGTATACGTTTAAATAGGCCTAGGCACAGTTATTGTAAGAAAATGGTCCGTCATAGTCGAGACACACAGGTGCGTCATGGTACATGTATATGAAAATCCGACTCACGTTTGACAAGTGACGCACCATTCCAGGGGGTCGAGGGGTGCGTCTTACAATTGATAGGTATATAACTAGTTTAGTGTAGATGACAGAATGGTGACTATAAAGTGGTGAAGTTAATTTTCATCTGGAAATTACCATGTTTTGATGGGTTTTAACTGTAATCATAGGAAACTTTCCTGAGTTCATTTGCCGAAGGCGTAGATTATCATTTGGGGTATTTTTTTTCACACCACATTATTCACTGCGATGCAACAAAACTGCATACACATTGCCTTTGATTTCTGAGAGTGGTATTGAAAGAGTTAAACAGTACAATTAACGATACTTCCAGCTATAATTCGTTCTGCTTGTGTATGCTCTGGAAATAAGGGAAGAATTTAGGCATTTTACGCCGGTGATGAAATCCCAATGGGAATAATGCAGACAAGTCACATTTCCGAAATATTTATTAAACTACAAATGGATCCATCTTAGAATAAAAATGAATATAATTATCGGCAACGATGTTTTGTGCCACTTTATAAACATCCAGCATCAATGCTTATGTGCCACATTTACTACAATAACCTCTATTGCGTATTAATGGCGCGCACACCTGAGGGTCAATAGTGCGATAAATTTAGAGATGATATCGCGTTATTCCGGGCAGCATTTCTCAGAGATCATAAAGAGATTTTCACAATCTTTGTGCATCAATTTTCAGGAAAAAGAAAATGTGCGTACATCAATAATGAAATACCCATTAGGCACCATGTGTGATGATGATTGTGTTGAATAAATCACGTCCAACATTACTAACAAGTTTTCAACTAACTCCAGTATAAAACTGGCGCACAACCAAGTTCATGTAGTACCTTTTTACAATTTTCCAGAATTGCTAAAATGTTCTATCGACCAATTATCGATACATTGTACCTCCATGCACAAGATATTAAAGCAGATCATTGCGTTATGAGACACATCATTTCATCGTTGATTAAATGACTTATTCTTAACCTCGTCAACAACGAATGATCTGCATATTGCATAAACGACGAAAAATATAATTTTGATTACTGATTACGCGTTGTAGTGGTTCAGTTTTTCATGCCTTTCCTTAATTTAGCGCAGGACTGACGAAAACTACCTGCTGCGTGCTCAGAGGAACGGGCTTATTGGCTGGTATCCCTGGAAACGAGCCAACCACCCCCACCTGAGGCCCCGCCCTCCGTTTCGCGGAGTGACCCTTCCTGGATTCTTTTCGTTCCATCATTCTCTCCAGAGAACGACACAGGAACACGCGATGGCGGCGTCACAGACCATATTCGCATCAGCAGAATATATCATAAGCCTCAATTTCCAGATGTTGTATAGCGGGTTTGATGTTGGGAGCCGCTACGGGTTTCGGTTCGTCGATTTGGGAGAAGTCGCTCTGAGAGCTAGTGTTTGAAGACCCGTCGTTTTCCTCACCAACGGGCTGCGCATTTTCCGCGATCTCCGTATCCACGATTGGTTCACTGTGCACCGACTTGGTTTCACCAAGAACATTCGCATTTTCGTCACGATTGACAGCAATGTCCTTTTCATCACTTTCGTTTTTGTCAATTTTATTCACCGCAGATTTATCATCTGCACCTCCCGCTTTCGGTCCCGCTTTAGAAATGACTAGACTTTCGGACTTCAAAGCTTCTCCTAGTTGACCGCCTTTAGAAATGACAAGACTTTCGGACTTCAGGGCATCGCCTTGTTGACCACCTTTAGAAATGACAAAACTTTCAGACTTTAAGGCCTCACCTGGTTGATTCTCGGCCACTATATTCACCACACTAATAAGTTCTACGTGATTAGGTTCACCCGTGATATGAGACGAATCCACCTGTTGTTTGACATCTTTCTCATCGCGATCGGTTTCTTGCTGGCAAGCGTTTTCCTCCTCTATCGTTGGCGCCAAGATTTCAGGCATAGATATACTCGCTAACGTGGCGTTGACGTCGACCGGCGTCGTTGGGGGTTGATGAGGGACGGCGAACACTCGGGGTATGGCAGGTGGGGGCCCGTCGGCCAGTGCCTGTGCCTCTAAATACTGCCGCTGCAACTCTGCCAACCTCTCAATATCATCAACGGAATCCGGTCTTACTTGAATCTGTCCACCCGATACAAAAATGAGCTGCGGATTTTTTCTTTGCCGACTTTCGAGACTGCGTCTAGATTTGGACTTCTTCCTGTGCTGATTAGAAATTCTCATATTCGACGGGAGATGAAATTGTTTCAGTTCATTTGTCGTTGGTCGTTCTAGTTCATGTGCGGGCACGTGATCGGCGCGTGATGACCATGTGCTCATCCTGGAAGCCATACTGAATTGTTCCTGTTCCCGTTTGAAGTTATACATTGGGTATTGCATGCGGAGTTTCTGCTGCTCTTGCTGGAGGAAGTTTGGAGGTAAAGATTTCTTAAGGGATTGACCAATATCTACAGTGGCTACTTGAGTACCGTTTCTCGTGTAAAGTCGCTCCAACTCCGGTGGGAAATCTGGAGTGCAGGTGTGTATACTGTTCTCTGGTGTCCTCACCCCCGTCGGCCGTTCATCTTCGTTTATACAAAGAGGCGTCTTTTCAATTCTGGGATCGATCTCTGGTCGTTTGACGCGATCGTTTAGTAACATGTCCTCCAAACTTTGCGTCCGTTCGCGCTTCTCGCCCCCTTTGGGAAGCGCATTATAACTTCGACTTTGGAACATTTCTTTCTTACTCGTCATTGTATCTGATCTTTGAAACATGTCTTTCTTACTTGCCATTGTATCTGACCTTTGCAACATGGACATCAGCGATACTTTCTGTAGATATTCGTTGTACGACATTTTCCCGGCGCGGACGGCCGTGGCGTATTTCCCGAGTAACACCTTCCTCGTCATTCCGTCTGGGACATCTACCGGTGTCTGCACTTCGGAGGTGCACTTGTGAGTCAACGCTTGCTTGCACCGCGGTTGAAGTTGCGGCAACCGAGTATCGCACTCTGAAGTCATTTCGGAATCAGACATCTCATCTAGATCAATATGTGGGACTGTGATAGGCGCATTCAACAACGGTGTGTTCGTTCGCGTCACGGCTTCGATAGCTGACGACTCAGGGCCATGGACCAAATCGTACAAATCACGCGTTTTACCGCGCGCTGTTTTCGGCGGCAACTTGTCCAGTTCGAGTTTCTGCGTAGATATCGTCTTGAATAATTTCCCATCAAAACGCATCCTGGAAGCGTTCCGTTTCTGGCGCGATTTATTGGAACTCTCTTGGACAATCTTCCAATTGTTGCCATTTCGGTCGCGAATGTCCATGATACTTGGTAATCGAAGTTCTTCCTGTAATTCAACGATGCCAGTTTCGCCCAGCGGCTTCGTTCGCGGCGAGAGCTTCATGTCGAGATTCTGCTGCGCGTTCACTGCATCGGGTTGCAAAGCGTTGTTTAAGATTTCGGCAGAGAGTTTGTGGATGGCGGTATTAATCGGTGGCAGTTTCAAGCGGCCCTGTTGGCGTGGGGAGTTTTTCTTGGACTGGTCATGTCTTGAGTGTCTGTTGATATCACCCCCGTTCAGACCAAACATCCCCGGGTTACTTCTCGCGTAGAGCTCATCGGCTTCGTATACCTTCCCTTTGCACGTGCAGTGTTGTTTGTGGAGAGCCCGATTGACGCTGTTCGTAAATTGCTGCAGAAACACTCCTGTATGCATATCATCCGGGTCCGCTCTGATGGGGCTCGTAGCTGCTGATGACCGCTGAGCTATGTCCTTCCATTGTTGAGTTATCACGTCTTGGTAACTGCAGGAGAAAGACATAAAACAAAGGGATAATAAATGTAGAAGATTGAGTATTTCATCCAATTTATCATTAATTTGATAATTTGCATATATGAGCAGCAAACCTCCTTGACAATTTGAATAGTGTTTACAATTTAAGGAAGATATATCAGGGAGCCATGGACTGATTCAGATCATTGCTGGGAAGGGTGAGACGTATAATTATGAGAGATTTCTCAAAATTGGGGAGGAAGCATGGGGAGGGGGAGCCTTCAAATTTTTAGGGACTTTTTGGCTTCCATATTTAATCGTTTTCTGTTTTTCCTCTGCTGTATTTCTTCTGTTGGATATTTAAATTAACGAGAAATGTCCCTATAATATGCCTCACGCCTCTATTGCATGTAATAATAGCACATTGTCTGGATTATGATAATATCTAAGAAAATAATTGAATATTGATGTCTATCCTCGGAGGTTTTCACACCTGTATCTACATACCAACCCGCAGCAAACATACAACGATTCGTGAAACAAATAACATAATGCTTCACACTAAACAAAACTGCAGAAACAGTAACTCTGACGGAGCTCATCCAGAGTTCCAGACTATTTCCAATTAAAATGTATCATTCCGTTCACAGTGATCAAAGTCGGACAATTTATTTCAGGGGTGGCGTCAGAGTAAAATCTCAAGAGGAGAAAAAAATCTGTCGAGGAGTTCTGCCCGCCATTGTTTTTTTACTTGCCAAATTACAATCCAAACACTATCCGACAATCCGACAAGCAACAAGCGCGGAACGGGGGGGGGGAGGGGGCAGGGGGCGACGACGACCAAAACCATTTTTGCCTGTCATTTTCATTTTATCTACCAAATTACAAGCCAAACATCTGACAAGCGTGGGGCAGGGGACCAACGACGATCAAAACCATTTTTGCCTGTCATTTTTATTGTACCTGCCAAATTACAAGCCAAACATCCGACGAAGTGTGGGGAAGGGGGCCGACGACGATCAAAACCATTTTTGCCCACCATTTTTTCCTGCCAAATTACAAGCCAAACATCATCTGACAAGCGGCCCCTGCCCCGTGTCGCACTTTCCCCCTGCGCCACCCCGTGCTGCCGTCCCTGATTTATTTGCTTAACAATGAAATATTACGTGATTCATTCTCAAGGGATTGTGTATTTTCGCGTCCAGTACACACGTCTTCTAAGGAATGACCTTATTTTTGGTGATTTTTCAAAATCATAATAATCATGATCTCTAAAAGTTTGATTTTGATTTATTTATTTAATTCTTAATGATAATTTATTGCTAACAGCTGGATAAACTACGAAACGCTCCTTCCCTCTGACCACCCCTCCCCCCCCAAAAAAAAATAGTAATTCGGGTATCAAAGTCATCTTCTGAGGTGTAAGGTAATTTTGTTCAGCTTTGCTACGGAATCAAATTGGAAACTGCAGTATATACTATTAACTGATGAACAGTATGTAACTCATATTGCTTTATGACTTTCAGCTGCCTATTATAATCCGGGTAGCACGATACCCCTGGCAACTCTACATGTATATACCGTATGCTATCACACACGCAGATGTTGAAAACAAAATAATATCATTAGTCTTTGATATTATGGTTCTCAATTACTGACGAACAAGGTCCATTCATGATTTATTTTATGGGGCATCCATGACATAAATAGCTGGAAATTGTGTCAGTAAAAATGTGTCGTTATTTTCCTAAGCACCATAAAACGGAGTGACTTTGAACAGTGAGGCGTCTTCGAATAATAAATTATTGCCAACCTTATACTCTTTTATCACCAGTTACCTGCAATATACGGCAATTATGTTAAAGCCTAAGTTTAGTTTTGGGGATTTTCTTTATTATTATTATTTGAAAGCTTTATGCCCAAAGATCATATCACACCAATGACAGATTCTGAATGTCTTTCGTTTTTTTTTTTAATTTAATGAAAAATCTCGGGGGGGGGGGACCCCAAGATTTTTCGGGTTACCCCCTAGATTTTCGACTATATTTTACATTATAGCATCCAAAGGGTTAATAAGGTATTAAGGTTATCCGAGTTATACCTCATCAGAAAAAGCAGAGTCCGCTCTTCCTGATGAGGTATAATTCGGATAACCTTAACACCTTATTAACTCTTTGGATGCTATAATGTAAAATTATAGTCGAAAATCTCGGGGGTTCCCCTGCGATTTTTCATTAATTAATAGAAAAAACCCCGAAAGACATTCAGAATCTGTTATTGGTGTGATATGACCTTTGGACATAAAGCTTTCAAATAAAAAAAATCCCAAACACTAAACTTGGGCTTTAAATGTTCTCCTTATGCACTACAATGAGATAAATATCCTTGCACAAAAGGGTAAGGAAAAGAGCCTGAATGAATATATACCATTTTGTTTGTTCAAAGTTACTCCGGTGTTTGATTATTAAAGTCGCCTCACTTTGCGGTAACTAGGACCCTAGATTGCACGGACGTGTCGACTGATAGAATATTATGATTAACTATTATTTTCTATACATCAAAGTATGTGTTCTGAATGTATCTGGGCAACATTTATTTCCGACAGAGGCCGTTTAATGATCAACCTACATGTTTATGCTTAAGTAAACAAACATGAACGAGAAAATCGCTTGCATGCTGCATTTGTCCGGTTGCGATGGTATTTTAAAAGCTTAGACGAGCCGTCATATAGACTGACGGATAATGGTTGTGGTGTTTTTATTCGTTTGCGCTGTTGCTGGACTCATTTCCGAAACAACTGTGGCATGCGTATTCGGTTACAACATTATTTGCATTAATTCCCATATTCAAACCTTCTGGTAACTTGTCTACATGCAAGCAGAAATGCGATACATATTAGTAAAATTGGATCTGCAAAATAATTCAGTCCACATGAATCATTATCATGATTAAAAACTACCAGACAAATATAACTATTGCATTAACTTTATCGTTTGGCAAAACAAAAGCGGACTTGCCCCATTCATACAACAAGAAAAACCAATGGGCAACGACAAAACAGTACTTTCCTATTATATAATCGTTGTGTTTACCACCGAAGCAATCATTCATTTTATTTCATAAAATTGCCCCAAAATACAGAAGAAAAAGCGATTGAGTGATTCACTCGTGGATAAGAAATAAATATGAAAAAATAGAAACAGATCGCATCACGGTGTGAGGAGTGATGTTTGGGAGACACTCATTCTTCTCGTTGTTATCAGTCAGTATTACGTAAGTAAAGATAATTATTTGGATGAGTTCGTAACTGTAAATATTTGGAAAGACAATAGTCCGTGAACTGACTTGGATTTATACGAGGGATATTGTGTCGATATTTAACCCGCTATTTGTAAGTGTGTTTATCAATTTCCACGCAGTAAAATCATGTTATAAGGTAGAAACCGATATTCAGCAATTGAGCATCAAAATGCAATATCAAGATAAAATCCCATGTACATGATAGTAGAAAAGAGTAAAGTAAACAGAGGAGGACACTTTCAAAACACTTGAAATATTATCAGGGGTCGTCAGAACATTTTTTTTTGCAATATAATTAGGGTCATTTTTTTGGACTTACGAAATTAATGAACTAACACGCGTGCTTGCTGGGCACAAAAATATATCAATCATATAACCACAACTGATCCTCCCACCCCCCCCCCAAAAAAAAACATCATTCGGGCAATATCGTTCTAAATTTCTTTTCTGATTTGGATACTGAAAGGTCTGTAAAATTGCATTTAACCATTTGTCTGCCATGTCTATCCTTATTATACCATTACACTGGACAGTCGTACCAATTTTTATGCTTAACCCTATAGGTGTTTGAAAACATGCATGCAATAAGATAATTGTAATTAAGGTAAGATATACGTATGCTAAAGAAGAAATTTATACGAAAAACTGTGACACTATCATTACACTAACCCCAAGTTTGACAAATATACACCAATTTCAATATACAGAAGAAATTAATAAATAAATCATGTAAATGTTTATACATAATGTGCTTACATACCCAAAATAGGTAAACAGATACATTTAAAATATAAACACATAAATAACTGAGCCGTTTTTGCACTAAATTGAGTGTATTGTAAAACAAAGCATAACGTTTTTCCACGAATTTTGATATTATTTCAGCTCATACAAGTCTGTTCTTATATACTTCCCGAGCAGAACCCGATGTGTATATTTCCATTTATACATGTCAAGTGTGATTTATCCTAAATAAACAAATACGATCCATACCTCATATCTGCTGCTGCTGCTGTAGTCGGTTCCATTTTCACTACATGTATTTCTAATGTAATCCAATAAATAAATCACCGAATACTACACAGTGAAGTTGGATGCCGTCACCAAATTTGGAAAAAAAGCACATTTTCACTGATTTTACCGGCAAGCTGCCCGTAGCAACCACTTGCACGGCGGCGCGCCGGATGTACAGGTACGAAGTACACAAGACCGGTAGTCTAAGCTGATACGATAGAGGC
>JZLH01S0105600.1:25692-39344 GCA_001188425.1 Eucidaris tribuloides | reverse complement strand
CCTGGACCCCACCCCAAATGAACGAGATATTCTCGGCTTCCAGAAATTGTGTCCCCCCCCACGTTTCAAAATGGATTTGCGCCCATGACCCTATCTATAAAAAGCAACCTTTTCTTTTTTCCCTAATATCACTGGGCCCTGTCTCATAAAACTTTGCAATTGATTGCAACTCTCAAAAATTGATCGCAAGTTAATTTCAACCAATCAGAACCCAGTATTTTAAGACTTACAATCGATTTTTGGATTTGCAATTGATTGCAAGTTTTATGAGATAGGGCCCTGGTGTCATGCAATGTGCAGCGACACGGCAGGGGGGGGGAGGCTGGGGCAGCCCACCCCCTATTTTTTCAAAGTAATGATAATTGGTCGTAAATTTGGCTGTAAAAAAAATAAAAACGGCAGCGAAACAATTTTTTGGGTGCGAAACTTTTCCGCCCTTCTCCACTGAGCGACTTTTCGGCTGCTAATTTGGTGGCGAATTTGCCCGACGGATATAGCCCTCCTTAAATTTTTCCCTGTCATACGTGACAGAGTACATGTACATTATTTAATCTCAAAGAAAGCAATTCCGAACTAGAGCTGTAAATTAAAGTTACCATTTCTCTCCCCACATAATGTTTGAAAATGTCTGAATTAATAAACGAGAAAAAAAAAATCTACACGCATTCCCCACGTTCGTCTTACTACATACTCTGTATATACTAGTTTGGCGTAAATAAATTAGTTACGCTACGGTCTGGAGCCGTTGAGGGCGGTATACCACATTTGGAGCACAGTGTCTGTATTTTGGAGTCGGACTCCGCCGAAAAAAAATATTATACCCTCGCCATTATGATCTAGCGACCCTTTCTTATCATTATGAATAGCAACCTGCTATTTAAATAACGACCTCTTTATTTATTATGACTAGCGACACTCTTCTTTGATTATGAATGCGACCCTTTTCTTCCATTTTATGTACTAGCGACCTTCTTCTTCCGATTATGAATAGCGACCCTCTTCTTCGGATTGATGCAATAGCGACCCTCTTCTTCGATTATGATAGCACCCCTCTCTTTCATTATGAATAGCACCTCTTTCTTCGATTATGAATAGCACCCGTTTTTCTTCCATTATGCAATCAGCGACCTTCTTCTTCCATTAGACTAGCGAACCCTCTTCTTCCAGTATGACTAACGACCCTTATGGATTATTGACCTTTGTGAATTACCTGACCCTCTCTCCTATTATGAATAGCGACCCTCTTCTTTGATATGAGTAAGGACCCTTATGATTAAACAACCCAATTTGGATTTATGAATAAGACCCTTATGACTATTATGTATGTTACCCTTAATGACTTATTATGAATAGCGGTCCTTATTAAGTTTAGACCTTTTCTTCGATTATGAATAGTGCGACCCTCTCTAATATTGATGACCGGCAATCCTATGAATAATGGTCCTTATAAGTTTATGAATAATGACCCTATTTCCCTTTATGATAGCGACCTTCAGTTATAGAAATTCACGTATGGAATAACGGCCCCTTATGCAAACATGTGCCCGTTATGATAGTCGTCCTTATGACTAGCGACATTATCCCTTCTTTAGCAAAGTATGGGAGCTAGAATGTCAGTTTTAGTGGGATCATAGTGGCAGTTAGACTGTGATTTTGAATTGTTGTCTCGAATAGACAAAAATTCCTGGCATAGAACATACACTAAAAGGCAATGAGTTGTTTTGATCATTTGTCAAATTCTACAACAGGCCCTACCTACACTCTTAGAACTGAAATGCTTTCTCAAAATCTAAAAGGGCCGAAGAGTGACCATACTTTCTGCATGTTGTGTTGGACCTTAAGCCCGACACCTTAAATGTTGATTTAAGTTGGATATAACATCTAGAAAGTGTTGTAAAGTGTGGTCACTCCTCGGCCCTTCATGTTGAAATAACATGTCCGTTTTTTAGAGTGCACTGATCTTCAGATTTCGCAGACATGTCCTTCATAAACAATGTATAAAAAAAATGGGCGATTTTTGCTGTTCTGTGGGAGGGGGGGGGTAAATGAGATTCAACCATCAGCGCGTAATTAAATACAGCGCGAAATTGCAAAAAAAATAAACAACAACAAACAAAAAGAAAAAGGTAATCCGTCATTAAAGGGTCGGGTCATTTCCTATAGAAATTCATTCGTATATTAGGCACCCTATCTATAAAAAGCAACCTTTTCTTTTTTCCCTAATATCACTGGGCCCTGTCTCATAAAACTTTGCAATTGATTGCAACTCTCAAAAATTGATCGCAAGTTAATTTCAACCAATCAGAACCCAGTATTTTAAGACTTACAATCGATTTTTGGATTTGCAATTGATTGCAAGTTTTATGAGATAGGGCCCTGGTGTCATGCAATGTGCAGCGACACAGCGACACTTTTTCAAAGTAATGATAATTGGTCGTAAATTTGGCTGTAAAAAAAATAAAAATTTTTTGGGTGCGAAACTTTTCCGCCCTTCTCCACTGAGCGACTTTTCGGCTGCTAATTTGGTGGCGTATTTGCCCGACGGATATAGCCCTCCTTAAATTTTTCCCTGTCATACGTGACAGAGTACATGTACATTATTTAATCTCAAAGAAAGCAATTCCGAACTAGAGCTGTAAATTAAAGTTACCATTTCTCTCCCCACATAATGTTTGAAAATGTCTGACTTAATAAACGAGAAAAAAAAAAATCTACACGCATTCCCCACGTTCGTCTTACTACATACTCTGTACTAGTTTGGCGTAAATAAATTAGATACGCTACGGTCTGGAGCCGTTGAGGGCGGTATACCACATTTGGAGCACAGTGTCTGTATTTTGGAGTCGGACTCCGCCGAAAAAAAAATCTATACCGCTCGCACTGAGCTATTGTGTGTGGCTTTTCTTTTTCGGTTTTGCTTGACATTGAACTTGATACGACCTATGACCTTGAAAATTTAACTTGGTCTGACATTTTTTCATTTTTGGGGGGAACGTGTACAAATTTCATGGTTCAACATGAAAAACGATTATTTTTTTTCCCAAATCCCAGGTCGAAAATTTTTCCCGGTCACGTCAGTCGAAAACTCGCTCAGCGGAGGGGTTGACGATTTTTTTTCTCCCAAATCCCAGGTCGAAAATTTTTCCCTGTCACGCTAGTCGCCGAAAACTCGCCCAGCGGGAGGGGGGGGGGAGCGAAAAATTTCTTTGATCAACATTTCTTTTTCCCAAGTCGTGGGGGGGGGGGGACATTTGATATTGTGTCCTCCATCTACGAAATCGTGGGCGGGGGGGGGTACATGTCCCCCTGTCCCCCCTGGATTGGCGCCCCTGCAATTATTACGCCCTTCTATGACGTTAATACTTTTGCCAGTTATCATGCACCTCCATCATATCCATTGAGATAAATTGCAGTAAATAAAATAAAATATATTGTATATGCCTACATACTTGTTTACATAGTATGTTCGGTTTGACAAAGTTTAATGCTTTCTATTAAGATATTAAAATGTCGTCATAAGTAATATTGCTTTTTTATCCTGAGATTCAAAAAGTACTATACTGTCATCACTGTTTATATAAAATATTATTACTACAATTACCTCTTGTACTACATACAATTATTTCTACAACAACAACAACAAAACAACTATTACAACTGTTAAAACTGCTGTGTTAGGCTTGGTATATAAAAACTTTAATGCTACCTTATGAGGTAGACAAATGCCATCACAACGCCGTTATACATGCAACTTAAAATCTCGACATTAAAAAAATATTATCATCAGTTTTACCACTAAACTATCATTATCAATACAATTACTTCTACTACTACGTACTATTATTTCTACAACAACAACTACAACAATTACAACTACTGTATTAGACTCGGTATGTACAAACCTTAATGCTACCTTATGAGGTATGCCGTCACAACGTCAATTATATCATTTCGACATTCAAAGGTATTAATATCATCTTTTTACCACTAAAATATTGTTATCAATACAATTACTTCTACTACTACATACTATTATTTCTACAACAGCTACTACTACTATAACTATTACAACTACTGTATTAGGCTCGGTATGTACAAACCTTAATGCTACCTTATGAGGTAGGTAAATTCCGTCACAACACCAATATAATTTATAATCCCTGCATTCTTATATACTATCATCACTTTTACCACTAAAATATCATTATTGCAACAAATACTTTTACTACGACGGATTATTATTTTCACAACAAAAACATAAAAAACAACAAATATTACAACTTTAATCGCTGCAACTTATACTACTGCTACCAGACTAGACGACGACGACTACTACTATACTATTACAGGACCAGACTACTACTACTACTACTACTACTACTACTACTACTACTGCTACTACTGCTACTACTACTACTACTACTACTAATATACTACTACTACTACTACTACTACATTGGTGACTCCTTTTTGTGACTCGTGTGACATATTGTAGCTTCAAAACATCAAACTTGTCTTAGCTGCTACCTCTCTGTAGCAACCAATCTGTCTATAGTGGCCACTGTAAAATTTTTGTATTGAAAAATTGGCCCGTTCAAAAATAAATTCCATTGGTATGCCTTGTGACAGACAAAACTGTTATGTAGGTTTCTATGGGACTCTATGGCTCGAGAGAAACAAAATGCTAGTATGTTCACGCTTGATTAGGCTTAAGTAAACAAAATCAAGATATATCCTTCCAGCCAGGAGATGCACTTCAGCTGGTGTATCCATTAGTATGTCTTTCAACCAGTTTAGTTCCAGAAACATTTTTATATCTCCCAATCATGTCAATGCCGCCGCTTTCGTTCACGGCAGAAGTTAGCAACTCGGCAAAATGTCCATGATGTCAATGTATAGTATCTGCTACCGGCAAATATCGGGTATATAAGGAGAATTTCCTTGGTTACATCTCTCACCAATCATATCGACTTCTTGGGTCAAACAATCAACTACAGTAATATGATGCTAACTTCACGCAATCAGTTGTAGGGAAAGAAGTACTCCGTACTGTGGTTTCGATAGGAATACGGTAGTACCACGCGATGCTAGATCACCACACTGGAGAATAGCTTTCCATTCATACAGCCCGCTCAACGGTTCGGTTTTCCAGAGAGTGGAACATGCTTTTCGAGAACTGAATTCCACGTTTTAGAACTTCAAGGGTAAAATTGAATTCTCCACAGAACAGCGATAATTCCCTGCAAGTTCCTTGGTCACTCGATCAAAAAAGATGGATCCATTCTCTGCGACCGTTGCGTGGCGTTGTTAATTATCCAAATCAATATTCCCTCCGAAAGGAGTCACGCCACTGGGTAGCTCCCACGAAATATTTGAACTTGGAATAGACGTGATTGGACAAGGTAAGGACACGTGTTCATCTCCGTCACGTACAAGCTTTAAGGCTACAAATCAAGTCATTCTTGTTGAGAGTCGATAAACTGTAATTTCGCACAGGAGGTGGACCAGAACAAACGAGGGGCCCCGATCGCCGGGGCAGCCACTGCGAGAAGGAGAGCAGATGACAGTCGCAATACCATGGGTTCCCGCTGAAATCAATCGCTATCAACTGTTTGGAGAAAGGTGCTAACGTGTTTCCGTCTAACCTCGTCAGATTGTTATGCGAGATCAGCAATTCCCGTAGTAACAAATTATTTGTAGACGCCCCTCTTTCAATGGTTGTCAACTCATTTTCGTTGAGATCAAGTCCCGAGAGAAATTTCAAGTTAACTGCGGTGAGATTTTTAATCCTCTTTCTTGCCACCTTTAGAGTGCGTAGATACGGGTATCGACCATCAGACGCCAGCTGACTGGGAATGGTTTCAAAGGAGTTTTCCGATAAGTCTAACACTTGTAAATACCTTGATTTAAAGTCAGGAAATCCACCGCAGAGTTGGTTCTGATTCAATTGTAAGGCACTGATTTTCTCCAAAGAAATCCCGCCCGATGAATTGTTGGCCCAATCCAGTACGATGGTGTTATTGTTCATTTCCAAGAGTAAATGTCCATTGGTATCTTCAAACACTGCCGGGGAAAGCAAACGCAATGGGATGTGGGAGACGGACATATACCCGGCCAAGACGGGTCAGACGATGAAATGCTCTATCTGAGATAACAGAAAGGGGGTTTCCGGTTAGGTCGAGATGGAAGAGTTGATACAAGATGAGAAGGTTTGTCCTGGTAGGTATGTCAGCTGATTCCAGTCCAACATGATGAAATTGATTTCAGACAGTCCGGTGAATGTTTTTCTATCCACAACGGAAATCATGTTCATCGTCAGAACGAGCGTCTTTGAGGAGAGCGCTTCACGAAATGTACCTGTCTCACATCAGAAATGATGTTCCCCGTCAAGTTAAGCAACAGAAAAGAGTTGTCAATTTCAATGCTTTCTATCGAAGATATGTTGTACCCTATCTTGGCGATGGCAAGTTTGGGGTAACGATCAAGGGGTACTTCGGAGACGATGTTGGTAGAAATGTCGAGAGAAGAAAGTGAAAATGGAAGAAACAGCTCACCGTGTCGTAGGTCATTCCCATTTAAAAACAAGTATTCAATGTTCGGATAGCCACTCCAGTCATCTGGGTGTATTTGCGAAATATTATTATCTCCCAAGTGAAGGAGCACCAGAGAAGGTAGCATTAGGGTTGGTATTCGTTCAACTTATTTTCCAGAAGATGTAGATGTGTCAAGTGATTGTACTCTGGTGATTCGTCATTGAATGTGATCTGGTTTCTAGTCAGATGGAGTCTGGTCAGTGCGGGCATACCATGAAAGCAGGGGATGGTTTGAAGTTGATTTCCGGAGAGGATAAGCTCTGTGAGATTGGGAAACCGGAAGGCATTCTCAGAAATTGCATGAATCAGGTTGAAAGAAAGATCGAGGCGGGTTAGTTTTGGAAGAAACAGGTTGGCTGTTATTTCCCGAATCTTATTCTGCGCTAGGTTGAGTACCTGTAGGTTTGGCAGGTTCAATAGGCCGTTTAAAGAAGCTATCAAGTTTCGTGGCAAATATTTATGGAGATACGTGACATTCGAAAGATTCTCCATGTTGTTCAGACTTACGAGCTGATTATCAGAGAGGATAATCTGACGTGAACTTGTCCTGCTTCCATCATCGAAGACGACATTCTTAATGTTATTATTTCTGGCATTCAATATACCTGGCTGCAGACAACATTCAAAGATCAAGTCTTCCAGTTCATTTCCAGCAGCGCTCATGGCTCTGAAAGTGGAAGAATTCATCCAACTCGATAAGCTATGGAACGCTGAAAGAAAGTTATTGTTCAGGTTTACACTTTCAAGCAATGGGTTGAAATGATCCGGGCTTATACGATATGATTGTCGCTTAGATTAATGTGTTCTAATTTGGGGAGAGTATTAAGTGATCTTGAATCGATATATTTGATTGCATTAAATTGAAGACTTAGGATCTGTAATGAAGACATGTTGGATATCGCTGAAATGCTACTGATACGGTTCTCGTCTAAGATTAAATTCTCAAGTTTCTGCAGAAAAGTAAAGGCATCAGTGGAAATGTGTTTGATTTTGTTTTCCTTGAAACTGAGGATCAGCAACTCCGTCAGTTCCTCCAAATTTTCGACCGTGTCTAAGTCATTCAACGATAAATCAAGGAAGAGGATGTTTCTGCCGCTCTGTACTGGGATCTGTGAGATTTTCCTGATTGAGTTGCCCGCTAGTCGAACATAACGACCAGTCCGCGGAAAATTCGCGAGATTGTCAATCTGATTCCAGGCCAGATCGACTTGAACGAACAACTTGCCCGACAGAAATTGTGGCCATTCTTGGAGTAGATTATTAGAAAGTTTCACAAACTGATCGAAGCTTAATTCGTTAATGAACGGAAAGATGGAAGCGAAGACAGACGATTGTTATTGAGGCGAAGTGTCTTCAGAGAGTCAAGTTGTCGAACGATCCTGGCCAGGGGAGGGGGGGGGGGCAGTCAAACATAATGTTGTACACATGCGTGACCAAAAAAACGCGTTTAAGGGGTGTTTTTTTTTCAGTTTTAGACGCGGGCCGCGCGTGCACGCATTAAGGGTATCAAAACACCGATATTCAACAAAAAGGGTGGTTTTGAAAGACTGTTCAAACGCATTTAGGGTATTTTTTCCCCGAAGCATTTTTTTGAAAGACTGGTCAAACGTATTTAGGGTATGTTTAGAGGCTAAAATGTGTAAATGAAGCACGCGGAAAACTTGTTTAGGGGGTGTCTGGAAATAATTTGGTCACGCATGTGTACAGCATTATGTTTGACTGCCCCCCCCCCCCCGGGACTCCTGGCTCTATATAGCGTATTTGGTTGAGTTGCAGAATGAGTGTGTCTAATTGGTGATGACATGACAACGCACCACTCGTCACCTTGACGAGAAGGTTTGTACTCAGATCTAACATTATAGTATTGCATGGAACATCGGGCGGTACTCCGGTGAGAAACTGAATTGCACAGATGACAGTATATATCCGCCATAATGTGGCGCAATACATGAGCAGTTTTGGGGACAAGACATCACTGGAAAGGCACACAAAAGAATGATGCAGAGCGAAGCGAGGAGACGATCCATGCTGGATGATGATGGTGGTGAAAATCATGACACAAATGGCAGCAGACCACGGGCGCCAGCTCTCGGAAATACTGAATGTGCATAATATACAGCAATCAAGCACATCCAGTGATCATAAAGCGTACTTTCTAGTAATTTGAAAGATCGTCATGTGCTGCATGAATACAGACTTGCGTGATTGTAACAATGGAAGACCAGTAATTGAAAAGTTACATCTCTCGTTTGATTATTTACCCACGGGCACGGTAGGAAATTATCATGGGAAGCTGTATTGCTGATCTAATCTCTGACGTCAGAGGCGACACAATGGTGGAATCTAAGGAGGGTTGGGGGGGGGGGGGGCTATACCCGTGGCAATTTTTTGACAAGCAAGCTCATTCAGGTTTTTTTTTAGCTTGACAGTGACCTACATGGTGCAAATCGATGCATCAAGCAAAAAGAGAAATCAATCAATAAATAAAAAGATAAATAAATCATAAATAAATAAATAGAAAAAAAAATAAATAGATAAATAAATAAATAGATAATTATATAAATAAATAAACAAATGAATGAATAAATAAATAGATAAATAAATAAATAAATAAATAGATAAATAAACTATAAATAAATAAATTATCAAACAAATGGATAGATAAGTAAAAGGTACTTGGTATCAGTTTTTCAAGACACTTCTCTATGTTGAAAATCGATGTAATGGTACCAAGGTATACGGCTTTGATCGCGGGGGCAAATTTGTCAAGAAATATTATACAGATATTGACTGGTACAGGGTGTAATATAACACTCTTTGGACCGCCAGGGAGTTATATTTTCCCAAAGCGCGCAGCGCTGAGGGAAAACATAACTCACTGACGGTCCAAAGATTGTTATATGGCCTTGATTACGCTTATAGTGGGTGATTTCAAGTTCGGAGTTGGTGTTGAGGAAAGAAAATTGTCTGCTAAACCGAGCTAGTTTAGCAAACGATACCGATTGCACTATCGATTACACAACACGGAGTGACGTCACGCGCGTCTCATGGTGTTGACTGAAAGTTACGCCGACTGGCCGAAAAATGAACAAATATACAAAAATGACACCAAATCAATACTGCCTGGTGGTAAAATGTATGAATCTGAAAGACAAGTTACTTTTCTCTATTTCCATGAAAGGAAAAACATCGATTTGATTATTTATGTCATTGTTTAAGGGGAAAAGGTACTTTCAGCGGTTTGCGTCGTATGGTGAAGCTGTCTCCATAGCCAACACACAAACGCATGGGTGGTATTAAACCGTAAGAGGGCCACATACATTCGAAAAATGTATTCATTTGACCAGTTGGTAAAATATAACCAGCTGGTAAAATATAACATTTACGATCCTCGCAAAGTGTATCATGTGACGAGCTGTGGACCAATCACATCTTCGTAACTGTATAAGCCATCTAATATAATTACCATTGCTCGTCACCGAATCGCAGCTAGCTCTGTGGTTAGAGAGGAAGCCTTCATAATCTGAAGATCCTTAGTTCGAATCTTGCTGGTGGCAATTTTTTCTGAACTTGTTTTATCACCCTTTCAAATTATATTGGAGACAAAATTTATTCCGTCAAACAAAACTTAGAAAATGAAGTCTGCTATCTGAAAAACAGCCGTCATATAACGAATATTCATGACGGCTGCAGGATGGATGCCTATGTTTATCTTGGAGAGAGCGTCCTCATATTACCCTAAATGAGTAGTTACCTCAAAGGGGCAATTTTGTGAGTTAGATCGTTTATCATCAAGTGGCCGGCGGCGATGCAACGAAGAAATTCATACTGTATGAGATGGAGAACAAAGTTTCAACAAATCAGTATTGCAGTTAACCCATCTACGCACAACATATCAATTTCTTAACAACAGAAGACGATCCTCTTTTACGCAGAGAAATGATACGCACTAGTGCTCTCTCGCCACATGTCTATTGTTTGCATTCACACTCGAACGCATAATGATAAAGACACGCGTGGATATCTCAGTGCGAGAAAATCGTATCTGTCATTGTTTTTGCCAATTCCGCGAGACTTCTCCTAACAAATACAATTTGAATTTTACATTTTTAGAATCCTCAGACTTCCCACTACAAATCCTCATCGTCAATATATTTACAGATCTCGCACTTTCATTTTATGAAGCGGCAAAGACAGAATAAATGAGAAAAACGGGGATCTTCCACGAGATTTTTTACCAAAAAGGAAGTCTTTAGACTCAAAACCGCGGGTCATAACGTTGACTTTAATCACATATTTTGATCTAACCTTAAAGAGAAATCTTTGATTATCATAAATCTCGTGTCAATAGTATATGGTACTGCTCTCAAATGGATTGAATCATACTTGAATGATAGACATCAAAATATCAAAATTGATGATGCTGTATCTGCGTCCTTTCCAGTACCCTCTGGTGTTCCCCAAGGGTCTAGGTTGGGCCCTGTATTATTCACTTTATATACAGCCAATCTCATTCATAATGTTCATCTGAAATTTCCAAGTGTATCATGTCACTGCTATGCAGATGATACTCAGCTCTACTTATCATTCAGACCTGATGCAGTTGCTCAAGAACAAAGTATTCAGATTCTTGAATCCTGTGTCAATTATGTGCGTGGATGGATGTTGCAAAATAAACTCAAACTAAATGACAGCAAAACTGAACTATTGATTGTTGGCACCCCCAAACAGGTATCAAAACTACATCTTGATGAAGTTTTAGTAGGGGATTCTGTCATCAAGCCATCTACCAATTCCAAAAATTTAGGAGTGTTTTTTGACACGCACTTGAATATGGAAACACATATTACAAGTGTATGTAAATCTACATATTATATGATATACAACCTACGACGTATTAGAAAATACCTAAACCAAGACAGTGCCAAAATAATTGTCCATGCATGTATCACCAGTAAGTTGGTACTTAATTGTATACAGCTTATTGTATGGACTTATTGCCCTGACATCACAAATTTCCGGCTACAATCAGTTGCAAAACACCTGTGCGAAGCTGTCTGTGGTTAGTTGTATAATTTTCACGTATCCAACTTCCCTTCTTCAGAGTTTCTGCATCTGGCTTTACAAATACGCCATATGAATTTCATTCAATTATCCTTTTTAATCGTTTATTAAAGCACTAATGGTTCAATGCCCCCATGGTATGATCAGACTTGAGCTTCTAAAGCCCAGATTCTGCATGCACTCCACATACCTCGTCAGCTTCACAAAACACGCTTTATTGGCAATCCCATCCGCCATAAAAACAAAAATAACCTAGGAGATGTGCATTGCATTATGCAAGCCCAAGAATATGGAATGACTTCTATCCTCAGAATAAGGAAATCCAATCATCTCTGAACATTTTCAAATCTAAATTAAAGAAAACATTTGTCGCATAATATTGTATCTTAGTACTTGGGTAATACATATATCTTCATATTAATTATACCATTGAAAATAATGTAGTTATTCCTTATTAGAAATCTTAAAAATCTGTTGTGTATATGTGTACTGTTAAGACCGTGACCAAGTCTAATGCGAGTCCAAGCAAGCGCTATTAGAGTTATATTTAATAGTTTTTGCGCTTACAAATTTTCATATATTATTATTATTTATCAAGCCTGTAGATTTGTTACAATGGCAAAAAAATGTGCCAAAAACGACGGTTTTAGTTCCAATTTACCATTGTGTTGCAAAACCCTAGACCATGAAGAAAGTAAAAGATCGCTTAGAAATTGATATGATCCCACATTTTGTGGTTTGTTATCATAACTCATGAATTAGGGGTAGAAAAATAAAGCAAAATAGCTTAAAAGAAAGACAAAAAATTGAATTTGAGCCTATGCTTATTACAGTCCAATGTACGAGTCGATCGCAAGATTTTTTAAAAGAAAAATAATCAAAAATCTTTAAATTGGCGATGTTTTTAATGATTGAAAATCCACTATTTCTCACGCATATTGGCAATGTTTGACCAGAAAATTATACAAAATTGTTTTGTTTTTAATTTGTAATGCATAACGCCACTTTTGGAAGTGCCATTAAAAGAAATAAAAAAATATGTTGCCAATTTGAATGATGAAACAGGGATTTAATCCTTCCAAAAATAAACTCTGTGCGTGGATGGGTTAAAGGCATCGCATAACAATGTTTCCAGTAAAAAATAAAATAAAATGAGCTACATCTGCAACAGCAGTTCCTCGTCTGTGGAATGAACTTCCCATATCAATTCAGATGTCTGAGACCGTTGACAGATTTTAGATTAATCCAAAGACACATCTGATGAAAGACTTTTTAAAAGCAAAAAGGACACTAACTGAGAGCGTCTTGAGCATCATGTGGATGGATATGTTTGCGCGTTATAAATATCTCTATAATTATGATTCCCCGTGCTACTAGTGTCTAAAAATAACGCCCGGAAAAAAATGCAGTTCAAAATGATCATTAAGTGCTTTTAAAAAGTGAAAATCATTGAGCGACCATTCCTTTTTTCCTCCATAGACTGCTGTGTAGCAGAATTTTCATCAGCTTAGAATAATTCATGTGCAGAATTTTATCTGTACATATTTTACGAGTGACAGCATAACCGTCTAAAGTTTTGTGTTCTTGGATGTTTATCTGTCCAACCAAACACTGTCAGATAGCAAAGTTTTATTTTTTTATTTATTATTATTATTTTTTTTTTATAAATGGGGTTTACACAATGTTATACATATGTAGCGTCTTGAATGCAGTAATCAAAAACCATTCAAGTACGGACGGGGGAACTAATTAATAATATCCAAACCCAAGGATTAGTATAATTATATTCTGAAAATCAGCGGCTTGTCACGCAACGAACATAACATAATAGGATTGCCATATCTACACGATCACGATCGACTAAACTGCAAAACTGAGGTATTAAAGGCCCAATGTCATGACATGAAAAACGCCCTCTTTTGACTAAAATCATGAAAAGGGTACATTACTCATACCCATAATGTAACGGAAACAACCATGGCAGTGTGGAATAAT
>JZLH01S0105600.1:10369-23226 GCA_001188425.1 Eucidaris tribuloides | reverse complement strand
AAAAAAACACACATTCAATTATCATGAACCACTAAGAAATGGCAATTTATGGAATTTATATTACATGACCTATGAGGAGCTGCTCGCATGTGACGTCACAAATTAAGAACTTTGAAACCTCAATAACTCTGTTATTCTTTGGTGGATTTTCGCCAAACTTTTTCTGAGTCATTAACCCTTTGCATGCTAATGTTGCAATTTTGCACATTCGTACAATTAAATTTAACAATCGTAATAATTAGTTTCTCTGTTACGTTTGTACTCGAAAAGGTAACAAATGACCATAATGCTTCAGCAACATCTATAGAATAATTACCAATGTCAATGGTGCAATCAGTAAAGCCAGATTTAAAGAAAATATTAAAAGAACAACTGTCATTATTATCCCCTCAGAATTAATTCAGCGCGCAGAGTTAAAAAAATAACAGATCAAGCATTTGATCTTATTTATCATTAATTTGATAATACAGAGATGAACAGCAAATTTATTCTGCATCTTAAATTCTCTCTGCAAACCTTTCATTCATTAATACAATTCGTTCCTACTGGGGGGCTTATTTAATATTAATGAGCTCAGACGTAAGGATTGATTCTCGGGTATTTGTAACCAAGTAAACCGTGGCATTGCCGTTACCCAGCGTGGCCTGGTGGTTGTGGTGTATAGAGGAGAGGAATGCGTAGTCTCCTTAAAGGTAAGTGACCATGATGGAATACTGATGAAATTGCCTCAAAACCAAATGAGTTGAATATTATAACCAACTATACACTAGCAAGGAGGGATCTTCCCACCTGGAGGATTTGTCAGTAATTAATTGTTTACTTAAGGCAAGCGTTCACCCTGACATCAGTTGGTTTTTAATAATAAGCAAAACAATGGCGGTGAAACATCATTGATGAAATGCCCAGAATAAATTTGCTGTTCATCTCTGTATTATCAAATTAATGATAAAATAGATCAAATGCTTGATCTGTTATTTTTTTTAATGACTCGGAAAAGATTGACCCAACAGATGATCGAACCTGAAACCTACTGATATCCGGCTTCAGCGGTCCACAACCACCAGGCCACGCTTGGGTAAGGCAATGCCACGTTCTTACTTGGTTTACAAATACCGAGAATCAATCCTTACGTCTAGCTCATTAAATATTAAATAAGACCCCCAGTAGGAACGAATTGTATTAGAATGAAAGTTTGCAGAGAGAATTTAAGATGCAGAATAAATTTGCTGTGTTCATCTCTGTATTATCAAATTAATGATAAATAAGATCAAATGCTTAGATCTGTATTTCTTTTGAACTCTGCGCCTGAATTAATTCTGAGAGGGATAATAATGACAGTTTTTTTTAATATTTCTTAAATCTGGCTTTACTGAATTGCACAATTGATATTGTAATATTATATAGATAGTTGCTTGAAGCATTAATCAGTTTGTTACCTTTTCGATGTACAAACGTAACAGAGAAACTAATTAATTACGATTGTTAAATTTAAATTGCTACGAATGTGCCCAAAATTGCAACATTAGCATGCAAAGGGATTAATGACTCAGAAAGTTGGCCGAAATCACACAAAGATAAACAGAGTTATTGAGTTTCAAAGCTTCTTAATTGTTGACGTCACACTGCGACGGCAAGCTCCTCTAGGTCATTAACTATAAATTCCATAAATTGCCATATTCTAGTGGCTTCATGATAATTTGGAATGTGTGTATTTTTACATAGAAGCATAGTGTGAAATAATATTTTCATGATGAATAAATTTAATATTGAATGCACAGCTAATCATTTTTTTTTGGAAAAACGCGAATTTTATGAATTTATATCAACATTGGCATTCTTGTAGAAACTGCTGATAATGACGTCACAAATTAAAACTTTGAAGACCTCATATTCTGTTATTCTTTCGTGGTTTTGCAAACTTTCATTAATATGTCTTATCCCATTGATTCTGCTTTGTTAAAACCAACTTGATGTCAGGGTGAACCTTGCCTTTTAAGGAAATCAGCATAACATAGGATGTATCTTATCTTTAATCCGGGGACGATAACAATAAGCCCCCATGGGGAGCACAACACAGCAGTTTCCGTGCTAACGAGTGATATTGACATAGTTTATTTTAGAATGAGTCAACTTTGACTATAAGGATTAAATTACAGGAGATACCATTGCATAGTTTACTTGATTCTAGAGTAGTTTCAGCCAAAGTTGAGGACTACCCCTATCATGTCATTTACCTTTAATCATTAATTGCAAAAGTTCACCCTCGACGTCAAACTTGGTTTTAATAAAGCCAAAAAAAAAAAAAAAAATAGATAAACATATTCATGAAAGTTCTGGCGAAAATCACCAAAAAAAAAAATAAGGAGTATGAAGCTTCAAAATTTTAATTTTGTGACGTCACACGGCGAGCAGCTCCTCATATCATGCTAATATAATCCGTAAATTGTCATTTTTTAAATGGTTCATAATTGAATGGAGTTTTTTTTCATAAAAGCCTGTATAAAATAATGTTTCTGATGTTATTGTTAGATACACAGGTAAAACAATTTCAACTTTCTGAGAACAATTGGCATCTTTATGGTTTAGTATGCACATATAGGGAAGCTGCTCGCATGTAACCTTACAAAATATAAACTTTGAAGCTTCCATAACGTTGGTTTGTGTGGGATTTTCGCAAAACTTCCCGTCTTATAAAAATATTGTTCTCTCCTCTCTCTTTTCTACTTTATTAAAACCAACTGTCATCACGGTGAACTTTGCCTCTTATTTGTCTGGTTTTTTTTAGTTGTTTCTATCACACACTTGCCAGGGTGATATCATGCAAGGGGGGGGGGGGCGGTAGAGGGAGGTGCGCGCCCTATAGGTAATAAGGTATTTTTTTTTCTTGACAATTTTTGCCCTTTTCACGTGTGAATTTCGCCATAGGAACCGCATGGAACCATTCATCAATTGCAACATTAGACATGTCGCTGAAAACCTCTTTAAGTCTCTTATATATAATAATTATTTATTTATTTATTCATTTATTTATTTATGTTTTTTTTTTTTTGCTTGACGCATCGATTGCACCTTATAAACACGACACAACTAATCCCCACTCCTTTTAAAAAATACCAGGACTTTCAAACTGAAAGGAATTTTGAGCAGAACAATTTTAGCAGTGGGTGTTCTTACACTCATTGACCATGGTCCATGCATTGACTAACTTCTGTATGAAATGTGATTAGGATCCGCTCGGGTCATGCAAGAGTGAGATGTATCAAAGGCAATTATCACTTTTAAAAGTCACATGTAATTGTTTGTGCAATAAAGCAGTAAAATTTTATTTTTTGCGTTTATTAAAAAGTGTGCCTCACTCATCCATGACATGGTTACAACATCCGCCAAAATTTGCTGAAACTATCCGATTTCATTTGTTTCATAAAATTGATTTATACAATTTCTAATTTAGAAAGATGAAATGCATGAAATGCAAATTTTCAGACAAATTCCTTTTAGCAAGGAGATTCTGGAGGTGTGTATACATTCGGTATATGTTTCATCTATTGATTTGGGGGTATCTGCGACTTCTCCTAATCATTCAACGCCCGTTAAAGGTTATGAATGATGTGGAAAACGTGAAAATGCTCAAGAACCTAAGTTGAAAATATATACCAACATTACAACGAGCAGGAGTGATCTACCAGCTGAAGGATTTGTCTCTAATGTTTACTTAAGGAGAATCAAAGTATGAACATACTGTATTTTAATTTTATCGGGGCACGATAAAATTTAAGACCCATAGCAGAGCACACAGCGGTTTGCCTGGCCACAAGAGATATGACGTATTTATTCAGAATGAGTCAAAGGTATTGGAATATAAAGATTTTCACAGGAAATCCTTGCATAGTTTTACTAGATTCTTGAGTAGTTTTTCAGCCCAATTGAGGACTACGCCCAATCATGTCATTTACCTTAAAGCATACTATCAAGGATCAATCTCAGACCACACGAAAGGAAATGTCAACTAAACCTGAATGACAGCACATTGCACGAACATGGACTGTTGGCAGGTGCATATAGTGTACAGATTGTGGGAGGAAAACAAAATGTTGTATTATTCCACATGCCATGGTTGCTTTCCGTTACATTTGCGGTATGATAATGTACCCTTTTCATGATTTTTAGTCAAAAGAGGGCGTTTTCATGTCATGACATTTGGGCCTTTAATACCTAGTTTTGCACGTTTAGTCGATCGTGATTCGTGTAGATATGGCATATCCTATTATGGTTATGTTCGTTTGCGTGACAGCGCGTGAATTTTCAGAGATATAATCTATACTAATCCTTGTTTTGGATTTATTAATTAGTTCCCACGTTTTCCGTACTTGGAATGGTTTTTGATTACTGCATTCAAGACGCTACATATGTAATAACATTGTGTAAAACCTCCATTTATAAAAAAAAATAATAATAATTAAATAAAAAAAATACAAACTTTGCTATCTGACCAGTGTTTGGTTGCGACAGATAACATCAAGAAACCAAAACTTTAGACGGTGTTATGCTTTCACTCGTAAATATGTACAGATTAAATTCTGCCACAATAGAATTATTGCTAAAGCTGATGAAAAATTTGCTGATAGCACAGCATCTTGCGAGGAAACAAGGAATGGTCGCCTCAATTGATTTTCACTTTTTTAAAGCCACTTAATGATCATTTGAACTGCATTTTTTTCGGGCCGTTATTTTAGACACTAGTAGCACGGGGATCATAATTTATTAGAGATATTTTAACGTCGCAAACATTATCCATCCACATTGATGCTCAAGACGCTCTCAGTTAGTGTCCTTTTTGCTTTTAAAAAGTCTTTTCATCAGATGCTGTCTTTGATTATATCTTAAATCTGTCAACTCTCAGACATCTGAATTGATATGGAGTTCATTCCACAGACGAGGAACTGCTGTTGCAGATGTAGCTCATTTTATTTTATTTTTACTGGGAAACATTAGTTTATGCGATGCCTTTAACCATCCACGCAAGAGTTTATTTTTGGAAGGATTAAATGCCTGTTTCATACATTCAAATTGTCGCCAACATATTTTTTTATTTCTTTTAATCGGCACTTCCAAAACTGCGTTATGCATTACAAATTAAAAACACAAAACAATTTTGGTATAATTTTCTGGTCAAACATGCATATGCGTGAGAAATAGTGGGATTTTCAATCATTAAAAACTCGCCAATTTAAAGATTTTGATTATTTTTTCTTTTAAAAAATCTTGCGATCGACCTCGTACATTGGACTGTATAAGCAATAGGCTCAAATTCATTTTTTGTCTTTCTTTTAAGCCTATTTGCTTTATTTTTCTACCCTAATTCATGAGTTATGTAACAACCCACAAAATGTGGGATCTACCAATTTCTAAGCGTATCTTTACTTTCTTCATGCGTCTAGGGTTTGCACACAATTGGTAAATTGGAACTAAAACCGTCGTTTTGGCACCATTTTTTTGCCATTGATACAAATCTACAGGCTTGATAAATAATTAATAATATATGAAAATTTGTAAAGCGCAAAAACTATTTAAATAAACTCTAATAGCGCTGCTGGAGCTCCTGCATGTAGACTTGTCCGGTCTTAACAGCTACACATATCACAACAGATTTTTAAAGATTTCTAATAGGAATAACTACATTATTTTCAATGGTATAATTAATATGAAATAATAGTATTACCCAGTACTAAGATACAATATTATAGCGACAAATGTTTCTTTAATTTAGATTTGAAAATGTTCAAGAGATGTTGATTTCCTTATTCTGAGGCATAGAGTCATTCACATATTCTTGGAGCTTGCATATGCAAATGCACGATCTCCTAGCGTTATTTTGTTTTTATGCGGATGGGATTGCAATAACAGCCGGTTTTGGAAGCTGCGGAGGTATGTGGAGGTGCATGCGAGATCTGGGCTTTAGAACTCAGTTATCATACCATGGGGGCAATTGAGACCATTTAGTGCTTTAAATAAACGAATTAAAAGAGATAATTGCAATGAAATTCTTTGGCGTATTTGGTAAGCCAGTGCAGAAACTCTGAAAGAAGGGAAGTGATACGTGAAAATTTACAATAACCACCAGATCAGCTATCGCACAGGTGTTTATGCCAACTTGTTGTAGCCGGAAATTTGATGTCAGGGCAAAAGTCCATACAATAAGCTGTATACAATAGTCCAACTTACGTTGGTGATACATGCCATGGACAATTATTTTGGCACTGTCTTTGGCTTTAGGTATTTCTAATATACGTAGGTCTGTATATCATATAATATGTAGATTACTTATACACTTGTAATATGTGTTTCCATATTCAAGTGGCGTGTCAAAAAACACCCTCTAAAATTTTGAGAATTGGTAGATGGCTTGATGACAGAATCCCCTACTAAAACTTCATCAAGGATGTAGTTCTATGATGACCTGTTTGGGGGGTGCCAACATCAATAGTTCAGTTTTTGCTGTCATTTAGTTTGAGTTTATTTTGAAAACATCGCATCACGCACATTTAATTACACAGGATTCAGAATCTGAAATTACTTTGTCTGAAGGGCAACTGCCTCAGCGTCTGAATGCATAAGTAGAGCTGAGTATCATCTGCATAGCAGTTACATGATCACTTGGAAATTTCAGATGAACATTATGAATGAGATTGGCTGGTATATAAAGTGAATAATAAGCGGCCAACCTAGACCCTTGGGGAACACCAGAGGGTACTGCGAAAGCGTCAGATTACGCATCACAATTTTGATATTTTGATGTCTAATTCATTCAAGTATGATTCAATCCATGTGGAGAGCGAGTACCAGTATTACTATTGACACGAGATTTATGATAATCAAGAATTTCTCTTAAGGTTAGATCAAAATATGTGATTCAAACCGTCAACGTTATGACCGCGGCTTTGCAGTCTAAAGACTTCCTTTTTGGTAAAAAACTTCGCTGGAAGCCCCGTTCTTTCTCATTATTCTGTCTTGCCGCTTCATAAAATGGAAAGTGCTAGATCTTAAATATATTGACGATTGAGGATTTTGTTAGTGGAGTCTGAGGATTCTAAAAATGGTAATTCAATTGTATTTGTTAGAGAAAGTCTCGCGCGAATGGCAAAAACAATGCACAGATACGATTTTCTCGCACTGAGATATCCGCAGTTGCGCGTGTCTTTATCATTATGCGTTCGAGTGTGATGCAACACAATAGACATGTGCGCGAGAGAGCACATAGTGCGTATCATTTCTCTGCGTAAAAGAGGATCGTTCTTCCTGTTGTTAAGAAATTGCAATATGTTGGTGCCGAGATGGCTGTTAACTGCCAATACTGATTTAGTTGAAACTTTTCTCCTCTCATACAGTATGAATTTCTTCTTGCATCGCCGCCCGGCCAACTTGATGATAAACGATCTAACTCACAGAAATTGCCCCTTTGAGTACTACTCATTTAGGCGTAAATTGAGGACGCTCATCTACCAAGATAAACATAGGGATCCATCCTGCAGCCGTCATGAATATTCGTTATATGACGGCTGTTTTTTCAGATAGCAGACTTCATTTTTAAGTTTTGTTTGACGGAATAATTTTGTCTCCAATTATAATTTTGAAAGGCGTGATAAAACAAGTTCAGAAAAAATTGCCACCAGCAAGATTCCGAACTAAGGATCTTCAGATTATGAAGGCTTCCTCTCTAACCACAGAGCTAGCTGCGATTCGCGTTGACGAGCAATGGTAATTATATTAGATGGTTCTATACAGTTACGAAGATGTGATTGGTCCACAGCTCGTCACATCGATACATTGCGTAGGATCGTAAATGTTATATTTTACCAGCTTGGTTATATTTTACCAACTGGTCAAATGAATACCACCTTTTTTCGAATGTATGGTGGTCCCTCTTACGGTTTAATACCACCCATGCGTTTGTGTGTTGCTATTGGAGACAGCTTCACCATACGACACGCAAACTGCTGAAAGCTACCTTTTCCCTTAAACAATGACATTAAATAATTCAAATCGATGTTCTTTCCTTCATGAAATAGAGAAAGTAACTGTGTCTTTCAGTCATAACTATTTACCCCAGGCAGTATTGATTTGGTGTCATTTTTGTATATTTGTTCATTTTTCGGCCAGTCGGCGTAACTTTCAGTCAAACACATGAACGCGCCGTGCACGTCACTCCGTGTTGTGTAATCGATAGGCACATCGTATCGTTTGCTAAACTAGCTCGTTTAGCAGACAATTTTCTTTCCTCACACCAACTCCGAACTTGAAATCACCCCTATAGCGTAATCAAGTGCCAGTATGAACAATCTTTGGACCTGTCAGTGTATTATGTTTTCCCTCAGCGCTGCGCGCTTGCGGAAAAATATAACTCCCTGGGCGTCAAAGAGTGTTATATTACACCTGTACCAGTCATATTGTATAATATTCTTGACAAAATTTGCCCCGCGATCAAAGCCGTTATACCTTGGTACCATTACATCGATTTCACATAGAGAAGTGTCTTGAAAAACTGTACAGTACTTTTACTTTATCTATCCATTTGTTTGATAATTTATTTATTATAGTTTATTTATCTAATTTATTTATTTTTTATTTATCTATTTATTTATTCATCATTTGTTTATTCTATTATATATAATTATCTATTTATTTATTTATCTAATTTATTTTTTTTTCTATTTTATTAATATTATGATTTATTTATCTTTTTATTTATTGATGATTCTCTTCTTTTGTTGATGCATCGATTTGCAACCATGTAGGCTCACTGCTCAGCTAAAAAAAAACCTGACATGAGCCTTGCTTGTCAAAAAATTGCAACGGGTATAAGCCCCCCCCCCCCAAACCCTCCTTATCGATTCCACATTGTGTCGCCTCTGGACGTCAGAGATTAGTATCAGCAATCGCTTCCCATGATAATTTTTCTACCGTGCCGGGGTAAATAATCAAACTGAGAGATGTAACTTATTCAATTTACTGGTCTCTCCATTGTTACAATCACGCAAGTCTGTATTCATGCGCACATGACGATTCTTTCAAATTACTAGAAAGTACGCTTTATTGATCACTGGATGTGGCTTGATTGCTTATATTATGCAATCAGTATTTTCCGAGTAGCTGGCCGCCGTGCCGTTCTGCTGCATTTTGTGTCATGCATTTTCACCACCATCATCATCCAGCATGGATCGTCTCCTACGTTCAGCTCATGCGATCATCCTTTTGAATGTGCCTTTTCCAGTGATGTCTTGTCCCCAAAACTGCCTCGATGTATTGCGCCACATATGGCGCGATATAACTGGGTATCTGTGCAATTCAGTTTCTCACCGAGTACCGCCCGATGTTCCATGCCATACTATTTAAGTATTAGATTCTGAGTACAACCTTCTCGTCAAGTGGACGAAGTGGGCAGTTGTCATGGATCATCACCAATTAGACACACTCATTCTGCAAACTCACCCAAATACGCTAATGAGAGCCAGGATCCCGGGGGGGGGGGCAGCAACATATATGTGCTGTACACATGCGTGACCAAATTATTATCCAGGACGACCCCCTAAACATTTTTCCGCGGTGCTTCATTTACCACATTTTTAGCCTCTAACATTACGCCTAAAATACGTTTGACCGAAGTCTTTCAAAAAATATGTTCGGGAGAGAAAAAATACCCTAAATGCGTTGAACAGTCTTTCAAAAAACCCCCTATTTTGTTGATATTCGGTGTTTTGATACCCTTAATGCGTGCACGCTGCGGCCCGCCGTTAAAAACTGAAAAAAAAACACCCCCTTTAAACGCGATTTTTTTGGTCACGCCATGTGTACAACATTATGTATTGACTGCCCCCCCCCCCTCCCCTGGCCAGGATCTTACGACACTTTGACTCTCTGAAGACACTTCGCCTCAATAACAATCGTCTGTCTCGCTTCCATCTTTCACCGTTCAATTAACGAATTTAAGCTTCGATCAGTTTTGTGAACTTTCTAATAATCTACTTCCAAGACATGCCACAATTCTTTACGCGGCAAGTTGTTCTGTTCCAAGTCGAATCTTGGCCTGGAATCAGCTTGACAATTCTCGCGAATTTTTCCGCGGACTGGTCCTTATTGTTCGACTATAGCGGGCAACTCAATCAGGAAAATCTCATCAGCATCTCCATACCAGATGCGGCAGAAAAACATCCTCTTTCGCTTAGATTATATCGTTGAATGACTTAACACTGTTCGAAAAACTTTGGAGGAACTGGCAAAAAAACGGAGTTTGCCTGATCCTCAGTTTCAAGAAAACAAAATCCAAACCACATTTCCACTTGATGCCTTTACTTTTACTGCCAGAAACTTGAGATTTAATCTTAGACGAAGAACGTATCAGTAATGGCATTCGAGCGATATCCAACATGTCTTCATTACAGATCCTAAGTCTTTTCAATTAATGCAAATCAATATATCGATTCAAGATCCACTTAATACATCTCCAACGATCTAGAAACACATTAATCTCAAGCGACAAATCATATCAGTATTAAGCCCGGATCATTTCAAACCATTGCTTGAAAGTGTAAACATGAACAATAAACTTTCTATTCAGAAGCGTTCCATAGCTTATCGAGTTGGATGGATTCGTTCCACTTTACAGACATCGATGCGCCTGCTGGAAATGAACTGGTAAAGACTGAATCTTTTTGAATGTTGTCTGCAGCCAGTATATTGAATGCCAGAAAATAAATAACATTAAGACATGTCGTCTTCGGATGATGGAAGCAGGACAATAGTTCACGTCAGGATTATCCTCTCTGATAATCAAGCTCGTAAGTCTGAAACAACACTGGAGAATCTTTCGAATGTCACGATATCTCCATGGAAATATTGTGCCCACGAAACTTGATAGCTCTTTAAACGGCCTATTGAACCTGCCAAACCTACAGGTACTCAACCTAGCGCAGAATCAAGAACATTCGGAAATACAGCCAAACCTGTTTCTATCCAAAAAACTACCCGCCTCGATTCTTTCTTTCAACCTGATTCATGCAAATTTCTGAGAATGCCTTTCCGGTTTCCCAATCTCACCAGAGCATTATCCCTCTCCGGAAATTTCAAAAAAACTTCAAACCATCCCCTGCTTTCCATGTTCTGCCCGCACTGACCAGACTCCATCTGACTTAGAAACCAGATCACATTCAAATGACGACACCAAGTACAACAGTCTTAGACACATCTACATACTTCTGGGAAATAAAGTTGAACGAATACCAACCCTAATGCCTTACACTTCTCTGGGCTCCTTCAGCTTGGGAATAATAATATTTCGCAAAATACACCCAGATGACTGCAACACGTGGCTATCCGAACATTGAATACATTGTTTTTTAATATGGGAATGACCTAACGACACCGGTTGAAGCTGTTTCTTCCATTTTCAGCTTTCTTCTCTCGAATTCTCTACCAACATCGTCTCCGAAGTTAACCCGCTATGATCGTTACCCCAAACTGTTGCCATCTGCCAAGATAGGTACAACATAGTCTCGCATAGAAAGCATTGAAATATGACAACTCTTTTCTGTTGCTTAACTTGAGGGGAACATCATTTCTTGATGTGAGACAGAGTTACATTTCGGTGAAGCGTTCCTCAAAGACGCTCGTTCTGACGAATGAAACATGATTTCCGTAATGTGGGATAATGAAAAACGTTCAACGAGATGTCTGAAATCAATTTCATCATGTTGGACTGGAATCAGCTGACATACCTAACCAGGACAAACAGCTTCCTCAGATCTTGTAATCAAATCTTCCATCTCGAGTAACCGGAACACCCTTTCTGTTATCTCAGATAGAGCATTTCATCGTCTGCTGACCCGTCTTTGGCGGGTATATGTCCGTTCTCCCACCATCCCATTGCGTTTGCTTTCCCCGGCAGTTGTTTGAAGATACCAATGGACATTTACTCTTTGAATGAACAATAACACCATCGTACTGGATATGGCGCCAACAATTTTCATCGGCGGATTCTTTGGAGAAAATCAGCTGGCCTATACAATTGACATCGAACCAATTCTCTCGATGAGATTTACCTGACTTTAATCAAAGGTATTTACAAGTGTTAGATTATCGGAAACTCCTTGAAACCATTCAGTCAGCTGGCGTCTGATGGTCGATTACCCGTATTTAACGCACTGCTAAACGGTGGCAAGAACAGAGGATTAAAAATCTCAGCCGGCAGTTAACTTGAAATTTCATCTCGGGACTTGATCTCAACGAAAATACGTTGACAACCATTGAAAGATGGGGCGTCTACAATAATTTGTTACTACCGGAATTGCTGATCTCGCATAACAATTCTGACGAGTGTTGACGAAACACGTTAGCACCTTTCTCCAAAACAGGATAAGCGTATTGATTCAAAGAGAGAATAAAAACCAATGTATGCGGACTGTCATCTGCTCTCCTTCTCAGCAGTGGCTGCCCGCGGCAGATCGGGGCCCCTCGTTTGTTCTCTGGATCACCTCCTGATGCGAAAATTACAGTTTATACGACTCTCAACAAGAATGAACTTGATTTGTTAAGCTTAAAGCTTGACGTGGACGGAGTATGAACACGCTGGTCCTTACCTTGTCCAATCAGTCTATCTCCAAGTTCAAATATTTCGTGGGAAAGAGCTACCAGTGGCCGTGACTCCTTTTTTCGGACGGCATATTGATATTGTAATTAACAAACGCACTGCGCAACGGTCGCAGGAGAATGGATCCATCTTTTTTGCATCGAGTGACCAAGGAACTTGCAGGAATTATCGCTGTTCTGTGTGAGAATTCAATTTTACCCTTGAGTTCTAAATCGTT
>JZLH01S0105600.1:0-10344 GCA_001188425.1 Eucidaris tribuloides | reverse complement strand
CAACAGGGGTCATACGCGTATCCCAAGGTTGGGGGTGTTCCCCGAGCGACTTTTACGCTGCTGGGTTGATCGTAAACGTTAACGGATGGACACCCTCATTTGAAAATATCTGGATACGCGCCTGACGGAGCTGATGGATAATTATTGAAGGTGTGTCATAGCCATTAGCCACTAATTGGCCGTACGTCTAATCAAGGCTGTTCAGTTTAGAACGGCGGCCTTCTGCATAAAAAATGTACTTCTGTATGTAATAGGCATTATGTGTATTGCAGGTCATATGAATTTGTCATTCATTTATTTTCTTGTATGAATCATTCATTTGCAATGTGTCCCTCTCTTTCTTTTTCTGATGTGCTAAGGGTCTAAGCCAAAAAATTGTAACAATTAATGTTTCACATTAAATTTTCCAAAATCATTGTACTCAAAGATGCATGAATGAATAAGTTTGGTTAATGTATCATTTGAAAGAGCATAAATCAAAGTTTATTTTTAATATGTTTTTTAATCATACGCCCCATTGATTCCGCATAGTAAGTCTTTTTAAAGGTCCTGGGACACACTGTATAACTACACTGTAAAAATCATGTTCAATCCAGTTTCATTTATTGGCAAATATCAAATTCGTAACAACAAATACCAATGGTAAAAATACAAAGAAACATACTCGGTTGAAAGGGCCATTAAAACAACTCGTGTTTTTGAAAGAAGGCCATGGTCATATTAATATTAATATTAATATTAATATTTAAGAAATAATGGTCATACATGTCCTCTTTGTTATACAATAATTGGAAAATGCTGTGACAATGCAAATATTGCGTATCGTCCTATGCGGTCAATTTCTATTAGGGCCGGAGATTAACTAAAAACTGGTAAATAAGTAGGCCTACTAATTTCTCCTCAAGCAGACAAATTAAACACAAATTCTTCCAACCGGAATAAACACTCAAACCAGTGTATATTATTGGAATGTCTTTTAACTCATTCGGGTTTTTGAGGCATTTTTTTCTTCATCGCCCCCACACGTCACTTCCGTTTAATGACGCACTTCCTCTACCATTTTCATGATCATATTTACCCTATAACGCCAGGTTTATTACTCCACACTAAACTGCAATATTCATCTAATTAATTTGCCAATTGCAAGTTTATACTTGGCCTTCACTTATTCCTGCTAGTAAATTGTGTCATTGAAAGTTGTTTTGTTTCTTGTTGTATAGAATAATCAAGAAGATTACTACGGCGAGAAAATCAAAATAGAATGGGAGCAAAGGTGTTATCAAATAACACCGTAAAATATTGGGCAAAGCCCTCACACTATAAACAGTATGTGGTCGCACTCGTCATCAGTGGCCATGGTGTGACAAAAAAGGAACGTAAAAACAAAGTCAGTATCTGGAATTTTGACTACTACAGCGGCACTCGAAAATATCGTCGCGTAATTTACAAACGCGTTTCTTGAATGTTCAAACGCGACGAAACGCAAAGCCAGCGTATACAGTGTGTCTCAAAAATAATTGTGCAAGTTAAAAGCGCCCTCTTTAGTGATTAGAAAAACATTTTTGTGACGTCGTGCTTACATCACTATTAAGGGCATAGTCTTAGCTTTCAAATGCCGTTTGTTCTGTTCAGTTTGCTTGTTTTAATCCTGAGATATGTCCAGTTAACAACGAAAAGGTAAAATCACAAATGTGCCACTTTTACTACAGTCAGTATAGCATCATGCCCTCTTCCGTAAAGTGACATAATTGTGATTCCAACGTGCGTGTTGTTTTTTACAAGATATCTCGAGATCAAAACAGGCAAATTGAACAGAAAAACAGCATTCTAATGCTAAGACGTTGCCCTTGATTTTGACGTAAACATGTGTCACAGCAGTATTTTCCAACTGTCAAGTAGGGCGCTTTTCACTTGAACAATTTTTGAGACGTGCTGCAGCATGTCTCAAAAAATTCTGCAAGTAAAAAGCACCCTCTTTGGCAATTAGAAAATACTCTGGTGACATGATGCTTACATCAACGTCAAGAACGAAGTCTTAGCTTTCAAATGCCTTTTGTTTTGTTAAATTTGCTTGTTTTAATCTCGAGATATGCTATAAACAACAAAAGGGTGGAATCACAATTGTGTCACTTTGACAAGGGACTGTAGTAAAAGTGGCACAAATGCAAATGTACCCTTTCTTATTTAAATTAACATATCTCAAGATTAAAATAAGCCAATTGAACAAAACCAACGGTATGTGAAAGCTAAGACTATGCTCTTGACGGTGATGTAAGTAAGCACCATGTCACAAGAGTATTTTCTAATTGCTAAAGAGGGCGGTTTTCACTTGCACAATTTTTTTGAGACACACTGTAGTAAATACTGTAGTAAATGCGTGCGTTGCGTGTATGGATCGAATTCGTTTCAGGAAACGAGTTTGTATCCGTTCGTAACGTGACGATGTTTTCGAGCAACCACTGTAGACTGCTTATACAGTGCGTCCCAGAAAAAATAAACCAGAACCCTGAAACAAAGGCTTATTGTGCGGAAGCAATGAAGCGTATAACTTCAAAAACAGTTCAAAATAAACTTTGACATATGCTCTTTATTAATCAAACTTATTTATGCATGCATCTCTGAGTACCATGACTTGTGCACTCAAAGCCATAAAGAGTAACAAATGGTTTTCGACATTCAAGTTTCAATGTTATGGTAGTCAGAGATGCATGCATGAATAACTTTGATTAATGTATCATTTGAAAGAGCATAAGTCAAAGTTTATTTTGAACTTGTTTTTGCAGTTACACGCTTCATTACTTCCCCACAATAAGCCTTTGTTTCAGGGTTCTGTTTTTTCTGGGACGCATTGTAAAACTTTAGCAAACGGTGTATATTTTACAGACGTTTACATAACAAAGGGAAATCGTGACGTACGAATGCAAATTTAAGACGCTGTATTTCGATTTCATTTGATTCATTTTATTTTATTTCATTTTTCAGGGCGGAAGTTCCAACAACCTCGAAGTTTTATATGGCTTCTGGGAAATTCTGCTTGTTTTTTGACCTTCATAGATTGAAACGGGTACGTAATGAGACGTATTTGTGAAAAACAACGAGGTATAAAAACAAGTTACCATTGTTGAAGATTTGGAAAACAAATCCTTTGATAAGCCAATTCACGCTAGTGAGCGCAGCTTTTATTATTGTGGACCATTAGACAGTCTGGACTGAGTAAGTTTGCCAAGGGAACTGCGCTCATTAGCTTCAATACGCAGATTCAGAAGGGAGCTAAAAACATTTTTGTTTTCTTAGATTTATAGCCTATTGCATGTATAAGTTGTCTAGCGCACTGATCAGTTCTGACAATTGGAAATGAGCTATAGCCTATAAGAATGTATTGCATCGTACTGTATACCTTCTATTAAGTTATGTAAGACTAAGAGCAATAAAGATAAAGGCTAAGATTGTGGGAACCTATTATTAAAAAACCTGTCAAACTTTGATATCTCAGCTACATAGTAGTAAGTTTGCAATGTATTCGAGCGACTGGCATGGTATGCGTGGATAAAAAAAGTTCGTACTTCACCCGAGTATGAATTAGTAAGACCTGTAACACACTAGTCTATGGGAGAAATAGACAAGGTCAGGAAAAGGTCACACTAGATTTTCACTCTTTTAAAGCACTAAATGATCACTTATTTTTCAGATGGTGATTTAAAATGTTGCATACGTCAAGTGTACGGTATAGTGGTACTGAAATGTTAAGGGGTTTTTTTGCCATTTTTTGGTTAAAGTGTAAAAACTTTTCAGCCATTTTGTAATAAAAACACCATTTCCATATTTAGTTTTTAAAAAAAAAAACATCCCCACGAGCGAGCGTAGCGAGCGAGCGGTTTGGGAAATTTTGAAAGTCCAAGACTGAAAAACGCGTTTTTGTTGTGTATTCTTTCAAAGTAATTGGAAATAATTTATTGGAAAAAAATGGAATTATAAGTGTTTATTCACACTGTTATCCAGAATTTTTCCATGGGGTAGGTATATCAAGAAAACGGGATTAACAGGCAGGGTCGAGGGGCCCACCTTACAATCCCTTGTAGGATTCCGGGCGGGGGTCAGGGGGCGGAGCCCCCTGAAGCTGACGAGTTATAGCAACACTATTGCTTTGTGAAGTGGACAATCGACAATAATTTAAAAGCACTCCACTTTTAGACTTCTTTTTTGCCCCTCGTGTGGTATAATTTTTTTTATTTATGAATTGCTGATGGCAAGTTATTTTCAGAAGCTGGTGATGATATTTATGGGGGGGTCAGGGGGCGGAGCCCCTTGAAGCTGACGAGTTCTAGCGGTTTTATAAGCATATTTTGACCCTTTCTTAACACTATAGTTTTGTGACATGAACAGTCAACAATAATTAAAAACCTATAATGATTAAAATACGTATTTTTGTTAAAGTGGACGTTTCAGATTTTGGGGGTGCGTACTCACACCTCCCCCAATCGGCTACTGGTCAGGTTTTATAACCCCTCTTTCTGATTTGAAATTAATGTGTCATAAGGGCGCTCAGTAGATGATTAATTTTGGAGAAGGAATTTCTACACAAAATTCCTATATTGAATGAATGTATCTGCAATATTGCCCCCGCTATTCCTACGCGAAGATTAATAGCAAGCATAATTGCTTATCAAAATATGCATGCCACAAAAGATATATCTGTGTTCTGAAAGATTTCAACGATTAATAAACAAAGCAAACCTATCAATGCTAGATACACTCGTCAAAGATTTAAAACACACATTCAGATTTATGAAACGGCCTACAAGATTACATTTTCTCTGCAAGCGATGAAATCTCTGGATTTCAGCTCACTACATCCCGGGGGGGGGGGGTTACTCTGTGCCACTGAGAACTCCGAACCCATACCCACATCTAAAGGTCCTTTTGCCGTAAATAGGCACCCATGTCTAATGGTTTCCCAAATATATGGCGCGCATCAGCAAAACTTGAAAATATCATAATGTTTGCGCGCAAAGAGCGCCGAAAATTTGAAAATAGGATATGTTTGCGCGAAGCGTGCCGAAAATTTGAAATTTGTGAGCGTTTCATGTATGCGCGCGAAGCGACGCCGAAAATTAAAAAAAAATAAAAATGGGACCCATGTCTAAGGATCTTTTTGATGAAAAGGGGACCCATGTCGAAGGATTTTCTTGAAAAAGTCACCCTTCCCAGCGGCACATCCCCGTATACCAAATACACGTGGGTACCCCCCCCCACCCCCGCGGGACTACATCACTCTGGAGAAGAGTGACTTTATCTCATGTAGATGTCTTGCGAAATGGAAAAAGATGCTGAACTGGATATGGCATCTGTGCCAATATACGTGAGACCGCCCGAATATTCATGTTGTTGCACAAACCTTCGCGCAACTTTGAGTAAATAAACATAGCTAATAATGGATTAAGCAGTTTTCAATAAGTTTGCAATAAAACAACAAATATAATTAACAGGGGGACTCTAATAAGACTAGTTCCAAAGGTGATTTAAGACCAATTTCTATCACGGCTAGCCCCAGATTTCTTTTTCTTTTGTCTCCTTTTCTTTTTTCCCTTTCGTTTTTTTTTTTTGCCGGACGATCTTGGGGCGGGGGGGGGCACTTGCCCCCCGTGCCCCCCCCCCCGTAGTTACGCCACAGACTTTGATTACAATTTTTCAGGGCTTAATTTTTAGACCTTATCAAAGACACTTACAGAATGGAGGATTATGCAACTCAGATATTGTAAAGTGTGGTCAATGTCAAACTGTGGCTAAAAAAATATTATGGACTGCATTAAAGACATCGTTTAACAGGGTTTTAAGTAAAAACAAAACAAAACAAACAAAACAAGTTTGAGCTACATGATCTTCCCTGCTACTAATGTTTCTGATAAGGTCTAAAAATGAAACTCTGAATCTTGTTTGTCCCTTATAAGATCTTACCCTGGCACCGCCCCTGATCAAAGATTATACATAATTACAACTACAGAAGACTCTAGTCTCTGGTTAACTATAGAAATCATTTTTTTTCTTCAAATAATTATCTCAAGGGATGTCATATAAATCATGAGAGACTTGGTCATTTGTTCCAGTGAATTCTAGCGATCTTTGTATAACAAGAATAGGAATAGACCAGTTTCATACAGTATTAAAATTTTTGAATTTGTTCTCTTCCATGGGCGCAAATCCAGGGGGACAGGGGGACATGCCCCCCCCCCACGATTTTGAAGTGGGACACATTATCAAAATGTCCTCCCCCCCCGCCAGCGAATGTGTGATCTGGCTGCAATTTGCATCATGTTGCAGTTTTATTTTTTTTTGGGGGGGGTGGCTGGCATAAATACTGGTTTGGTCGCCACGATGCCCGCCCCGCCCTCCGCCCGCGCTTGTCTGAAATTTTGGGCTGGCAATTTTGGCTGGTCAAAAAAATTGGCTGACAAAATCTGGGTTTGGTCGGGCGTCCGCCCCCCCCCCAGACGCCCGCTGTCAGGAACTTGTTTTGGTCATTGTGCAATTTGAGTTAACTAAATTTGTTGGGGCTGACAAAATAGGTTTGGGCAGTTCCTTGCATGTGATGTCCCGCCCCCGCCCACATTTGAAAATGATTGCGCCCACTGTTCTCTTCCGAATCCTATAGTGATCAGGTATTTCTTTCACCTGTTTCAATGAATACAGTTTCAATACTGAAAATGTAACTTGCAAACACGGTAACATCTTTGCACACGTCCCGCAAAAGTTCCCCCGCAATGTTTACATACCAAACACACCTCCCACGTACAAAGTACGTTTTACCATGTTGCCAACACATTGGAACTTTTGCACACGGCACTTGGATGTCTTGACTTTCATGTTTGCCCACGACACGGTAATATCTTTGCACACGTCCCGAAAAAGAAGGCGTTCATACTTTTTAATTTATTCCGATTTTTTTTTTTGCTCCATACACCACCTTCGGTGCCGAAAACGTACTAATTTTGGATGCAGCGACACGACATGGTAACATCTTTGCACACGTCCCGAAAAAGTCCCCCCCCCCCGCAATATTTACATACCACAACACACCTCCCACGTATAAAGTACGTTTTACCATGGTGCCAACACAGCTTGGCACTTTTGCACACGTCACTGGGCTGTCGTGACTTTCATATTTGCCAACGATACGGTAATATCTTTGCACACGTCCCGAAAAAGAAGGCGGTCATACTTTTTAATGTATTCTGAATTTTTTTTACTCCATACTCCACCTTCGGTGCCAAAAACGTACTAATTTTGGACGCAGCGATCACGTTGATGATGAGGAATTCGTTTTTGATACTATAATACAACTTCGTCTTTCATACAATCTACACAAACTACAAAATATAAATTGTGTAACCACTGCACCGTAAAGATCAATCGTATCAACTTTACAATTACCCACCCACGTACAAAGTTCGCTTATCATCACGGCGTCAGCACAGCCTAGCACGATTGTCTTTGCACACGTCACCTTTGAGGTTTGACTTTCACAGCATGCACACGATACTTTACGTGCAAGCATCTATGCAGGTAGCGGACTACTAATCCATCGACCCAAAAAGGTATTAATTTCATCGAGTTCGTCGGCCATTTTTTTATATTAATATATTGTTTGTATATAGCGTTTTATACATTAAAGCAAAAGTTTAGTTTTGGGAATTTTTTGTTATTTGAAAGCTTTATGCCCCAAAGTCATAACCCTGCAATAACAGATTCTGAATGTCTTTAGTTTTTTTCATTAGTTAATGAAAAATCTCGAGGGGACCCCCGAGATTGTCGACTATAGTTTACATTATATCATCCAAAGGGTTAAAAAGGCTTTAAGGTTGCATGGTTGCATGTGTTATACCTCATCTGAAAGAGCAGACTCTGCATTTTCAGATGACGTAATACACTCCATATAACCTTCTATTTGTCTTTAGGTTTTTTTTAAATTAATTAAGTGACAAAAATCCGGGGGGCCCCCCGAGATTTTCGGCTATATTTACATATAGCATCCAAAGGGTTAAAAAAGAGTTATAGTGAAGTTATACCTCATCTGAAAGAGCAAGACTCACGGCTCTTTCAGATGCAGTGTATAACTCCACTATAACCTTTTTTCCTTAGTCCTTTAGTTTTTTTATTTTATTAAATTAAAATGAAAACATGTCGGGGGGACCCGCCGTACATTTTCGACTGTATTTTTATATTATAGCATCTAAAGGTTAAATTGACTTTAAGGTTTACATAGTGTGTATACATCATCTGAAAGAGGCAGACATCAGCTCTTCAGAATGAGGTATAAGCTCATTATAACCTTGTTTTAACACTTTGGAAATGCCATAATGTAAAATATATTCAAAAAATAGTCGGGGTCCCCCCGACATATTTCATTAATTAATTTAAAAAAAAAGCAAAGAACAAAAAAAAGTCTATACTGAGTTACTACGCTCAAATCTGAAGAAGCATGAGTCTGCTAAATTCTCAGATGAGGTATAACACATTAACCTAAAGCCTTTTTAACGCCTTTAGATGCTATAATGTAAAATTTTCGGGGGTTCCCCCGAGATTTTTCATTAATTAATTTAAAAAAACTAAAGACATTCAGAATCTACTATTGCAGGGTTATGACTTTGGGGCATAAAGCTTTCAAATAACAAAAAAATCCCCAAAACTGAACTCGGGCTTTAATATGTTATGCACCAACACTAATCGTTTGATCTTTTTTTCAATTCACACCCTGTTAGCCAATAAACTGTTACGCTATATACCCTCTTTGAAGTGGAACAGTCTTTATAACCTTTGCCCCTCCAGAGCACACAGGCAAGAAAGCCCTATTGCAAGCAAGTCATTAAAATTTATACTCCAAATGATAAGGATAGCTCAAAATGCCTCTTATCTCACACACAAAATCTGCAGACAGTGCATTTATCCCGTAGACACCAACAAGTAAAGTAATAAACGACATAATCTTGCATCACAACATTTTCTCAAACTGAATGATAATAAAACTGAGTTTATAGTGTTTGGTTCTAAACAACAACTTGATAAAGTCAGCATTAAAGTGATAGGCTAACATTGTGGAGCTTCAATTTAAAAAATTGTCAAACTTTGATATCTGAGCTACATAGTAGTGTTCAAATGGACAAATAAACACCCTAGAATACAAAAGTTTGGAAAGTTACACTGCCAATGGCAAGTTGTGCATGAATAAACAATTAAAACTCGGGGCGAGTTTTATTAGCCTAGATGTACACACAGTAAGTCTATGGGAGGAAATGTGCAAGTGAATCTGGTCAACTTACGATTTTCACTTTTTTAAAGCACTAAATAATCATTTTGAAATATAATTTTTTCAGGGCTTCATTTTTAGACCTCATCAAAGACACTGGTAGCATGGGGAATCATGTGGCTCAGATTTTTTAAACTGTGGTAAATGTTAGCCAATACCTTTAAGCATATGCATATACGTATTGGTTCTTCCAACATTAGTCCGTCATCTCACGTTCGCAATCTAGGCGTTATACTTGATTCAAATATGACACCAGCCACATTTCTAGCCTGTGTAAATCAGCTTATTTTCACCCACGTAAGATTGGTTTAATAAGAAAATATCTTACTGAACAAGCGACACAGAACTTGATTCATGCATTTGTGACTTCACGCTTAGATATGGGTAACTCATTTTTGTTTGGACTACCTGATACTCTTCTGAACCGTCTGAAAAGATCGCCAAATATTGCTGCTAGAGTCATTACTCGCACCAAACCTTCCGACAGTATTACACCAATTTTGCTTAAGCTGCACTGGCTTCCAGTTAAACAAAGGATTATCTTTAAAATTCTTCTTTTCATGTACCGTTGTTTTCATGGAATTGCCCCTGCATATCTTACTGAATTGTTCAAACTTCATCAACCTAACCGGCCTCTCCGTTCCAGTAACAAACTTCTTTACACTTAGTCTGTTGTCAATAGATCATGGGGTAGAAGATCTTTTTTATCTGCCGGACCACATTAATTTTGTGGAACAATTTCCGGAAGAAATGAAATTGACTACTGTACCTCCTTAACACAATTTAAATCTAACCTGAAAACTCACCTCATGAAAAATGCATTTTAACCGTCAATATCGTTCTTGCTATTTCTTTTGTGTATGTGTCATGTTTTCTGTAATTATATGTTACTGCGCTATGAGCACTTTCATCGCTAGGTGGATTTTAGCGCATTATAAAATGTCATTATTATTATTATTATTATTATTATTATTATTATTATTATTATTATTATTATTATTATTATTATTGTTATTGTTCTTATTGTTATTGTTATTGTTATT
>JZLH01S0105584.1:50250-61889 GCA_001188425.1 Eucidaris tribuloides | reverse complement strand
GGGACTGACCATCCGGTCCAGGGGCCCCCTTGGAATTCCTATAGGTCACGGGCAGGGGTCAGGGGCGGAGCCCCCGGAAGCTTTCGGGTTCTAGCAGTTTCCTGTGGCTACTTTGACTCTCTGCTAACATTTTCATGGAAAGTTAATGGACAGTCAACAATGATTGAACATTACACCGCTTTTAATTTTTTGACATTTCCGAAGGCACAACTTTTGGTTTTATGATATTATGGTAGGTGGTAATTACAAAACATGGTGACAATTTGTCTGGGGTCAGGTGCAGAGCCCCCTGAAGCTCATATGAGTTCTAGAGGTTTATGAGCAAATTATGAACTTCTGATCATAATATTATTTTGTGAAATGCACAGTAGACAATTATTGAAAACAAACTCACTTTCAAACTCTTGGCACTTATTATGGATATACATTTTGTATTATGAACTGCTGACAGCAGGTTAATTTAAAACATGGTGATAATTTATTAGGGGTCAGGGGCGGAGACCCCTGGACCTCATGAGTTCTAGCGGTTTTATGAGTATATTTTGACCCTCTGTTAACACTATTGTTTTGTAAAAAGAACATTCAACATTTGTCAAAAACCTATAATTAATAATAATTATGTTCTTTTGAGAAAAATATGGACCTTTCAGATGTTTTTTTTTGTTATTTCATTTATTTATTTATTTTATTTTTATTGTTTATTTGTTTATTCTTATTTATTTATTTTATTTTATTTTTATTTTCTATTTTTATTTTTATTTTCTATTTTTATTTTTATTTTTTATTTTATTTTTTTTATTTTATTATATTATTATTATTATTATTATTATTATTTTTTAGTTTTTTTTTGGGGGGGGTTAAGTTACGCGCCCGACGCACCATGTCTTTCCAATGGCTACGAGCCTGTCATTCAGGTGAAAGTTTTAAGCCTCTTTCCAATTTGAAAGTTATGCTTCATAAGGCCGCTCAGCGATGAAACTGAATTTGATTTTGTAGGAATGCAGAATGGCGCACACACAAAAGTGCCACGTGGTTGATGAATTTTGGAGGAGGAATTTCTCGCAAATTGTTTGATATTAATAAGTGAAATTGTAATACATGTATTTGCTCAGCTATAGCTGGTTCAAAATAAGTTACACCGGTAATAATGCAAGCAAGCGGTTTTGGAATCGAGGATAATTCCTTCAGAAGAGAAGAAGAATAAGACTTTCGGTCGTAAACTCATTCCGTCATGTATTCCCGTTTGTATAAATCAATAGTAGCTTGTAATGTTTTTTTTTGCAATGACAATAGAAAAATAGAAATATAACCCTAAATTTAACTAACCAGACGAGCAAGATCCCAAGATCATGTTTAGCCTTTTATCAATCTAAACACCGGTACGGCCGGTACGGCCGGTACGGGCGGAAAAAGTTGGATGAACAGCATGGATAATTGCTTTTTAAAATTATGCCACAAAAGAAATATCTGTTTTCCGAAACATGTCACCGATGAAATACCAAAGCAGTACTCAACGCTAAAAATACAATCGTCAAAGATTTAAAATACACTATTCAGATTCATGAAACGGCCTGCAAGAGCATTGCACAAACCTTTACGAGATTACGCCGGAGTTTAATTAACAAAAGAACTTACCCTTATAAGTCTATTTCAAAATGTGATTTAAGATCTCTTTCTAACTCAGCTAATCCCAGTTTTCTTTTTCTTTTCTTTTTTTCCTTCCTTTCCCCCGTTTTTTTTTTTGCCGTTACGCCACTGCCTCTAATAACAGGAACACTGATTTATAAACTTCGGTAGATCATGACTTTCAATTTATGAAAAAAATCTACCAAAATGATCTGGTCTCGTTCAGGCCTCGTCCGTTGACAGACCTCCAAGGCCATGTCCAAGGCCAAAGCCAAAGGATAAGGCTGGCCTCGGAGACATGGCTGGCGGCTTATTACTGCACTATAAAGAAAGCTACGGTACAAGCAATATCCTTAATAATCAAACTATCAATGATGTTAAATAAATATTTTATATAAACAGAGGAAGAAATGCGATCACGTGTAAAAGTACAAATAAAACAAAAGAAGCAGGAAAAAACAGGCGTTGTTTATCCAGACATATAAAAGGGCGAATGCAAGCATACAATAAACAGGTCCTACTTTATGAAATACATCATGATGGATTTTCATCTACTGTATGTAATTTTTTACCAGCTCTTGGAAGCCAACGGTGAGTTTTCTGACAATCTTTATGTCTTTGTTTGGTGATTGGTTTTTGGTGCATTATTTCAACTGTAGATTTGCAAATTTCCAAAAAGGGTTGCCTGACAACTTACTTCTGTCGTACACGAACATTCATAGATGTAACATTTTTGGAAAATTGGTGTTGTTGAAAGATGTCATAAAACGCTTCAAAATTAAATTACTATTTCACCTGATGTTTTCATTCCTGGCTGAACAATTCCTTGCGTCTATTTTGAAGGATGGCTCTTTCCTTTCAGAGGATTCATGATTATTAAACTGTACTTTTTGTTACTTCACGCCTATTTATTATCATATTGGGTAAATTTAAACGTTTTATAAAAATAAGGATACTTCCATTTTATTTTTATGCATGCAACTTTTTCTGCTTTACATGGGTGAGGACGCATTTTTGGCAATACTTTCCTTTCCCACAGCAGGATATTATTGAGTCGAGTATAATCGGTAGGTAAAATTGTCATATCTTGAGTTTTCTCATTGGAACTAAATTTGGGGTAGGCCTTGTTTGTTTTCCCCGATGTCTACCGACACAGACGATTCAGTTTCAAACACCGGGGGCTCCTCTTCCAACGTAGACCCGATGACATTTTCATAAGGTGGACATTTATCTGTCGAAATTTGAACACCTTCGGACCTTCCAGGTTGTTGGTCATACAATATTACGTACGACTGAGGAGGTGCATTCTGGGTAGGATCTTGTTGTACGTGTAATGTCGCAGAGGGCGTTGTCTGTGTCGGGTATGGAGCCAGCTGGGTGGCTGAACCAGCGGCAGATGGGGGCACACTGCCACCGGTAGAGTAGGCACCAGGTTGCTGAGTCTTGTTCTGCCGCAAGTAGACCACAACTACTATTACAATGCCGAACACCACAATAGCCAACGCAATAAGTGAACTGATGATAATTACAGCTATTAGCCACCCGGCCATGGTTGTTGTTGGTGGCTGGGTCACCATAGTACGTGTTGTTAGAGCTGTATGGAAAGAAATCCAAATATAATGTTGAACTTAATCTTTGTTATATTATATGTTTATTTTTGTTGTCAAAGTAAGACATACTTTTAAAAATATCTACTTGTACCTCTAAATATAAATACGGCCTATACAAGATATATAAAAGAGTCTTTTGAATATGCATAATTTTTACATAGTCTCAGAACTATATAAGCTTGATTTGATGGAAGCCTTGTGAACAAAAATGTATAAGCACTTATACTTTGTATAGTAAATAAAGAATAACGATAAAACAAATCATGAATACGAAAAGCAAAGGAAGCATAGTGAAGGTGTGAGTAATAAGGGTATTCACTTTTTATTGTGTATAATTTTTTATTATCTAAAATGAATACCAGTGTGGGCGTTGACGTTTTCTCAAATTGATTCAGCACCAATCAGTTTCACTCAATTCATTAGTTTCACCCATTTCTTCACTCAATGGAAAAAAAAAGGATTAAAGTGAAATCAACAATGTCAGAAAATTCTGATTTCAGCCTACCCATAATAAGTGTCATGTAGTACAGGTTTTTTAAAGTTTCCCTGCCAATGTTTGCGACTAACGATACGATTTTCTTCAGAGTGGTAAATACCAGGTGGTAAATACCGCCTTGCTATATTTGACAAAAACGGGAAATACCAGGAAAAACCGGGAAATACTATAAAAAAAAGTTATACAGATTGTTGTGCATTAAGTGTGCTACAACACAAAATACAACAAAAAAATAACTGAAGTGATGGTGGGGATTAGGAACCAGGTACCCATACTGATTGGTGGGACAAATTTTCTACATGGCCAAATCAATATGGAAAATGTGAAAATCACCGGCTTTTATTTCAGAAACTTTTTTCAATCAATTCAGTCTGTAAATATAGACTGAATTGCTCCATAAATCCAGAACACTTGAAATAGCATACCCCATTAATTATTATTATTATTTAGATTCAGCAAGATGAAGGCTGTACCTGACAAAAGGCTACATCAACACTTGAATAATGCACAGTGTAGTACTGTATGTACAGTATGTGAAATAACACTGAATTGAGTGATTACCATGACTGAAAATGGAAAGGAGGCTTCTAACAGTCTTTCATCTGAAATTTATCAGTTCAAGATGCGTTTGTGTAAGAAGAGCCCACATGTAGGGCATTAATGACTTTCTTAGATGACCTCGTACGACTTCAAAAGTACACTGCTAGGTATCGCGGACGTATTTCCCGCTATTTCCCAGTATTTCCCAGGTATTTCGCAGTATTCCCCAGTATTTCCCGCTATTTCCCAGTATTTCCCAGTATTTCACGGTATTTCCCAGTATTTTCCGCTTAGGAGGGAAATAGAGGTATTTCCCGGGAAATTGCCAACCCTGATTTTCTTAACCTCAGTTTTCAAGACCTTTTTTGTTTGTTCCAAATTGTTTATAAATACTATAAGCACGTGTGCTAACAATTTTTTTATATAGTTTTTAACACAATTTACATTAAAACTCAAATTTTTGATCACAAATAATGTTTTTACTTAAAAGAGAAAATATAGAACAATGTTGTGAGTTGATTCATTAAGACTGTAAGGTAGGGGTATTGATTATACGCAGTTTTAGTAAATACACCTCTCCCAAAAAACAAAATCTGATTGAAGCCAGCAATGTCCTAAGTTATTCATTATACGAACGTCACAGATTTTCACCCCCACCCCCGTGTTGTTTTGTTAAGAAAACAAGTACACTGTCTAGTAAGATTTAAATTATTTGGGCACCTTTCAAAGAAAATTTAATGTCCTTTACTATTTTTGTTGGCAGCTACAAGACAATACAATTTGGAAAAATTATTAACATAACATCGATTGTTAGGTCACATAATCCTTGTCACCTCGGAAAGGGGCAATGTCTTAATTGCAGATTTGCAGATTATAAACCCAGTAGACTGATCCCCGCTATCCCGTTTCTAAATCCCCCTGTTACGACGTAGTGAATCTTACCTATCGGGGGAGTACAGGAAACACCCGCGTCTTCTGAGTGTCTGCAGTTGTGGTTGCCCCAGCCATCGTGCGGGCAGTACTCAAGTCGAGATTCGTTTCCAATGCAACCCACCGTATCAAGCCAAATAGGTGAATCGGACGCCCCTTCGCCATAGAAATCAGTCTTTGTTGCTGGTCCATACCCGAGTTGGCGACACACTACATCAGCATCCTTGATGTCCCATTCATCGAAACAAACTGTTCCCCACTGAAACCCGTGAATAATCTCCACTCGACCACTGAATGAGTCAGGGCCATTTACAAGACGGATGTCCCCTTCTCTAATATCTGTGAAACGACAAGCGATAAACAATTAATGATAAATTGCATAATATTTCCTTTGAAAAAAATACGCCGGTCAGTGGCTGCTAATCTGCAAAAGGGACAATTGTCACTGATTCCACACCATATCTGTTATTTTTTAAGATTTGATCCAGCTGAAGAATTATGTATGGAAATGCAGAGAACAAAATTTGGAATTAAAATGTCCCGTAGTTTGTGAGATGTAACCGCTTGACAATTTTAATATGAGATGTTCACTCAAATTGTGTGTGTAACCAATCTCTAAATTCCCTTTACCGCTTCCTATCAAAACATTAAAATTTTCCTTATTTTGATTCCAGAGGTTTGTACTATATAGTAGAGCTCTTGAAAAACTGGTAATAAATGAGTGTGTGTATAAAGACGTAAAATTTAATGTATATAGACGTAAAATTTAATGTGAAATATTTCTGTCATATATTTACTCGTGCACTCGACTCCCGCGTCGTCGTTGTGGTCACAATCATGTTCACCCCAGTTGTTCTTGGGGCAGCTCGCGAGCTCTAGTTCGTCCCCGGCACAGGCAACTTGATCGAGCCAGATCGGCGAGGACACTTCACCAGCACCGTAGTAAGCCTCTCCCCTGGCTGCTATGGCGGATTCGTAACCGAGCTGATGACAGACAACCGTAGCATCAGCCATACCCCAGTCATCGTCACAAACGGTTCCCCACCGATTCGAGTGATAGATTTCCACTCGTCCTTCATTTCCCGAGTAAACTGATCCATCTACAAGGCGAAGGTCTCCCTCAGAAGCTTTGAATGAAGAAAAAAAATAAGAATCATTGAATGAGTTAATCAAAATAACCAAGGACAGAGATAATCCGCGAGCGAAACGAAGCAAGCGAGCGTTTGAAAAGTTGCATATCCGCGTTTTGTGGTGTATTATTCAAAGTAAATTTGAAACAAGCTTATGCTGTAGGCTATGTGATGCAACAAACAGAGAGTTAGTATAAGTTTTAACAATGTTTTGACCCAGGCCCCCGTAGCCAGGAATTATTCAGTGGGTGCGTATGTCAGAAAAACAGAACCATTGAACAGGGACTACGAAGAATTTGTCTTCATGCTGGGAGGGGCTGACCATTCCGGTCCAGGGGCCCCTTGAATTCCTAGAGGTCACGGGCAGGGTCAGGGGGCGGAGCCCCGGAAGCTTCGGGTTCAAGGCAGTTCTGTGGCACTTTGACTCCTAGCTAAATTTTCATGAAAGTTAATGGACATCAACAATGATTGAACATTACCCGCTTTTAATTTTTGACCCTTCCGAAGGCACAACTTTTGGTTTATGATATTTATGGTAGGTGTAATTAACAAAAACATGGTTGATGAATGTCTGGGTCAGGTGCAGAGCCCCCTGAAGCTCATAGTGAGTTCTAGAGGTTTATGAGCAAATTATGACTTCTGATCATAAATATCATTTGTGACATGCACAAGTAGACAGATATTGAAAAACAAACCTCACTTTCAACACTCTTGGGCACTTATTCATGGATATACATTTTGTATTATACTGCTGACATGGCAGGTTATTAAAACATGTGATAATTTATTAGGGGGTCAGGGGCGGAGACGCCTGGTACCTCAGCCAGTCTAGCGGTTTTAGAGTATATTTTGACCCTCTGTTTACACTATTGTTCGTTAAAAGAACATTCAACAGTTTGTCAAAACAACCGATAATTATTAGAATAATCTGTGTTCTTGAAAAAATATGGAGCCTTTCAGATGTTTTATTTTTTTATTTTTATTTTGTTATTTTGTTTATTTCATTAGGATAGTTATTTATTTATTTTATTTTTATTCTTTATTTTTATTTATTTATTTTTTTTTTATCTTTTATTTATTTAATTTTTACTGTGTTTTTTTTTTTGGGGGGGCGGTGGGGGTAATTAACCACCCGACGCACCAATTGTACTTTCGCCAATGGCTACGATGCCTGTCTAGTTTTAAGCCTCTTTCCAATTGAAAAGTTATGCTTATAAGGCCACTCAGCGGTGAAACTGAATTTGATTTTGTAGGAAGCAGCATGCGACACACACACAAAGATGTGCCACGTGGTTGATGAATTTGGAGGAGGAATTCTTATCCAAATTGTTTATATTGAATAAGTGAAATTGTAATACATGTATTTGCTTAGCTATAAGCTGGTTCGAAAACTAATTACAGCGGTAATAATGCGAGCTCGAGCAGGGTTTGAAAGTCGAGGATAATTCCTTCAAGAAAGAAGGAAATAAGATCTTTCGGTCCGTAAACTCATTCGCGTCATGTATCCGGTTTTGTAGTAAATCAACAGTAGCCTTGTAATTTTTTTTTTTTTGCAATGATCAATAGAAAATAGAAATTAGAACCCTAAATTAAACTAACCAGACGAGCAATTGATCCCAAGATCATGTTTAGTCGCTTACATCGTAAATACTGGTACGGGCGGAAAAAGTTGGATGAAACATGGATAATTGGCTTTTAAAATTCAGGCCCAAAAAGAAATATCTGTTGTTCCGAAACATGTCACCTGATGAAAACAAAGCAATACCAGACACTAGAAATACAATCGTTCAAAGCATTAAAAATACACTATTCAGATTATAACGGCGCTGCAGAGCATTGCACAAACCTTTACGAGATTACAGCCGAGTTTAAATTTAACAAAGAACTAATCCCTTCATAAAGTCTAATCAAAATGGATTAATGATCTCTTCTAACTCAGCTATCCAGTTTTCTTTTCTTTTTTCTTCCTTTCCTTTTTTTTTTTATTTTTTTTTTTGCGGTACGCCACTGCCTCTTAATAAAGGAACATCTGATTTATAAAGCTTCGGTAGATCATGCCTTCAATTATGCCAAAAAACTACCAAATGGTCTGGTCTCGCTTCAGGCCTCGTCTGTATGTACAGATTCTCATTCAAGGCCATGTCCAATTGTCTCTAATAGCCAAGGATAATGCTGGCCTCGAGACATGGCTGGCGCTTATCACTGCACTATAAAGAAAGCACGGATACAAGCAATTACCTTAATAATCAAACTATCAATGATTTAAATAAATATTTTATATAAAAACACGAGAAGAAATGCGATCACGTGTAAAGAGTACAATATAAACAAAAGAAGCAGGAAAAAAAACAGGCGTTCTGTTTATCCAGACATATAAAAGGCGAGCAAGCATTACATATAAACAGTTCCACTTTATAAATACATCATGATGGACTTTCATCTACTGTACTGTAATTTTACACAGCTCTGAAGCGCAAGTCGTGAAGGTTTCCTACAATCTTTATGTTTGTTTGGTGATGGGTTTGGGTGCATATTTCACCACTGTAGTATTGCAAATTCGCAAAAAGGGTGCCTGACAACTACTCTGTCGTATACACGAACATTCATCAGATGTATACATTTTGGAAAATTGGTGTTGTGAAAGATGTCATACGAAAACCTTCAAAATAAATTAACCTATTTCCACACTGATGTTTTTCATTCCTGGCTGAACAATTTTAATCAATCCTTTGCGTCTATTTGAAGGATGGCTCTTCCTTTCAGAGGATCATCGATTATAAACTGTACGTTTGTACTTCACAAGCCTATTTAATTATCCATATTGGGCTAAATTTAACGTTTATAAAAATAAGGATACTTCCATTTATTTTTATGCATGCAACTTTTTCTGCTTTACATGGGTGAGCACAGCATTTTGGCAATACTTCCTCCCAACAGCAGGACTATTATTGAGTCGAGTATAATCGGAGGTAAAATTGCAGATCTGAGTTTTCTCCATTGGAACTAAATTTGGGGTAGGCTTGTTTGTTTCCCGCGATTGTCTACGCGACAACAGACGATTAGCAGTTTCAAACAACCGGGGTGCTCCTCTTCCACAACGTAGACCCGATACGATTTTCATAAAGGTGGACATTTCATCTGTCGAAATTGAAAGCACTCTCGACGCTTACCAAGTTGTTGTCATACAATATTCGTATCGCTGAGGAGGTGCAATCTGGTAGGATCTTGTTGTACGTGTTAAATGTCGCAGAGGGCGTGTCTGTGCGGCGTATGGAGCCAGCTGGGGCTGAACCAGCGGCCAGATGGGGCCACTGCACCGGTAGAGTAGCCAGCCAGCTGCTGAGTCTTGTTCTGCCGCAGTAGACCAACAACTACTATTACTAATGCCGGAACCAGAACAATTAGCCAATCGCAATAAGTGAACTGATGATAATTACAGCTATAGTCACACGCCGGCCATGGTTGTTGTTGGTGCTGGGTTCCACCATAGTAAACGTGTTGTTGAGAGCTGTAATGAAAGAAATCCAAAATAATAGATGTGAACTAATTCTTTGTTATTATTATATGTTTGATTTTTGTCAAAGTAAGACATACATTTAAAAATATCTACTTGTAGCGTCTAAAATATAAAACCCTATACAAGATATATAAAAGAGTCTTTTGAAATAATGCATAATTTTTACCATAGTCTCAGAACTATATAAGCTTGATTTGATGGAAGCCCTGTGAAGCCAACAAACGTATAAGCCTATACTTTGTATAGTAAATAGATAGAATAAGATAAACAACTCATGAATACGAAAAGCAAAGGAAGCATAGTGAAGGTTGAGTATAAGGTATTCACTTTTTATTGTTAAAATTTTTATTAATCTAAAATGACAGTACCACGTGTGGGCGTTGACATTTCTCAATGATTCACACCAAATCAGTTTCAGCTCATCATTAGTTTTCACCGCATTTTCTTCACTCACGCGGAAAAAACAGGATTAAAGTGAATACAACAATGTCAGCAAAATTCTGATTCAGCCTACCTCATAATCAAGGTTGTATGTATAGCACGGTTTTTAAAAGTTCCTGCCAATGTTTGTCGACTTAACGATACTGATGTCTCAGAGTGGTAATACCCGAGTGGTAAATATCCGCCTTGCTATATTTGTACAAAAAACGGGAATACCGGAAAAAAACGGGAAATACTATAAAAAAAAGTTATACAGATTGTTTTGCATTAAGTGTGGTACAAACACAAAATACAAAAAAATAACTGAAGTGATGTGGATTAGAACCGAGTACTCATTCTGATTGGTGGACAAATTTTTACATGCCAAATCAATATGCGAAAAGTATAAAATCAACCGGCTTTATTCAGAACTTTTTCAATGCAAATTCACGTCTGTAAATCTAGACGAATTGCTCATATAAGTCCAGAACACGTGAAATAGCATACCGCATTAATATTATTATTATTTAGATCGCAAGATGAAGGCTGTACCTGACAAAAGGCTACATCAACACTTGAATAAATGGCACAGTGTAGTACTGTATGTACAGTATTGAAATAAAGCTGAATGATGCTTACCATGACTGCAAAATGAAAGGAGGCTTCTAAACAGTCTTTCATCTAAATTTATCAGTCAAGATGCGTTTGTGTATAGAAGAAGCCCACAGTACGGGCATTAATGACTTTCTTAGCATGACCCGTATGGTAGACTTCAAAAGTACACTGCTAGGTACCGGCCCATCGCTATTCCACGCTATTTCCAGTTATTCCAGGTATTTCCGATATTCCGCATGGTATTTCTCCGCTATTTCCATATTTCCCGAGTATTCCACGTATTCCCAGTATTTCTACGCTTAGGGAGGAAATAGAGGTATTTCCGGGAAATTGGCCAACCCTGATTTCTTAAAACCTCATTTTCATAGACCTTTTGTTTGTTCCGCAAATTGTTTATAAAACGTATAAGCACGTGTCTAACAATTTTTTTATCATAGTTTTTAACACAACTTAACATTAAAATCAAATTTTTGATCACAATAATGTTGTTTACTAAAAAGAGAAAATATAAACAATGTTTGTGAGTTGATTTCATTATAGAACTGTAAGGTAGGGGATGATTATACCAGTTTAATAAATACACGCCTCTCCCCAAAAAACAAAATCTGAATTGAAGCCACATGTTCCCTAAGTTATTCAATTATACGTAACGTCCAACAGATTTCAAGCCCACCACCCCGTGTTGGTTTGTTAAGAAACAAGTACACTGTCTAGTAAGATTTAAAAGTATTTGGGACACCATTTCAAAGACAAAT
>JZLH01S0105584.1:28876-45597 GCA_001188425.1 Eucidaris tribuloides | reverse complement strand
CACACACAGACATATATATACACACACACATACGCATTCATACACAAACGCATACGCAAATTTTCATAATAATACATATACACGCATAGAAAAGAGAGAAGGGGGTTCAGAGGTGATTTTACGATCCTTGAATCTTTCAATCTCTTGCTAGTAAATCGTGTACGTTGGTTTACACTTCAAGGTGTGTACCAAATAATGTATTTCAGATGAATGGAGGTATTTATTTCACTCAATTTGTTAGTAGAATTCTTACTGTTGAAATCTGTTAGCGTGAACAAAAATTTATTTTGTTGGTGGAACTTGATAGATAAGACTACGATCATCTATCACTACTATTTGTCCATGCAAACGCTGTCAATTAGGTCAGATATCAACGTTTGAGTTTTGATATTGGGCTTTCACATTGTTATACAGTGCATTACATCTTACTTAAAACAATAATTTTGAAGTGTTTTAACCCGTTGCCTCCGAGATTCTGACATTCCCATAGAGTTAACACAGGGCAGATACTGTTCCCATAGCCAACAGGTTAAATTTATAAAAATGCACAATTGTCAGGGGGTATGAATTAAGACAATCGTTTAAAATCAAGGGCGGCGCCAGGGTAAAATCGTATAAGGGGCGAAATTCGTTGGGAAAATTTTGCTGGTCAAACATTTTTTTACTAGCCACACGGCAAGCCAAACAGCATCCGACAAGCAGTGGGCAGGGAGCCGACAACGACGGGAAAGCATCAGTTTACCTGCCCCCCCCCAAAAAAAAACAACAACAACAACAACAACAATTGACCAGTCAAATAAAAACAATTTGGAGGGGGAGGCAACTTTTCGAAAAACAGTGAAATCTCCGTTATTTTCATTACTTTGAAAACAATAGGAAGGTCGCCCTCTTTGCACTCTCTCTCCTGTGGCGCCGCCCCTGTTTCAAAATAATCCCCACTCCGGCCAAAAATAACGAGCAAAAACAGTTAAAATACAGGCGTAGGGTGGTGCTTGTATTCTTCGCCATGATCCAGAGCAGTGTTCAGGTCAAGTTCAGTTCAGAGCTGTCTCGTTATCTCAGCGTCAATATTTGTTTTTGACGCACACCTCCGAATCTCCGATTATTTCACTTCTTGTCCTTTGTCATTAAATTTGTATTGACTTTGAAACAGACGCCTCTTATTAGCTAGAATAAACCGTTACGTGCTCAACGGTTTGTTTGATTATGACGTCAAGTTCCTTGCAGAATTTCGGGAAACAGGTTTTAGGTTCCGATGGTTTCACTTCTTACCCCTGTAATAAATCATAAAGCTTTATCCACGTCATAATAGCCAGTTTCAAGGTTATAAAAAGTAGCCAAAAATATCCATGAGTGTGTCTCAGCAATACATTATGATTGGCTTTCCAAAAATCCCAAGGCACTTCCTGTGACGGTTCCTTGTCATTTGCTACGACGGTATTTGTATAAGCTATACACCAAATCTTATCCTAACCCTAATCTGACCCTCATCCTAACTATTCTCAACTGGAAACCAAGTGGCATTCCTTCCTGTTACTCTTTGTCGTCTGAGATGTTGTCACCTGATAAAAAATATACCAGTTTGCTAGATTTATGCATAACTTTTCAAGGCAGGGAATCTCATTTGTACCCCTCTCCCAACACAGTAAAATATCACCCGTGCCATTAGCCTTAGGCTACATAAAGGATATACAATGTCTTAAAAAATCTGAAGATCACCAATTACCTAGAATTTGAAACAGGCAACTAAAAGTAACTATCAGTATTGAGGTCTCTTTCTAATGTCTGTTAGTGCACTGAAAGCTGTGTTATATTAGTTATCCTTATGCTAGGTTCACACTGCCGATCTGTCAACTCGATCAGGCCTGATCAAACCAATTTTGGGCCTGGTTCATCAAGCTCGGCAAGGTAATCGGGGTCAATATACCTTGATCGGTGTGATCGACAACGCTCTGGTCCCCTACCTAGCATAATGCGAGGTTCACCCTGCCGATCTGTCAACTCGATCAGGCCCGATCAAACGAATTTTGGGCCTTTTCGGTCCAGTTCGGCCGGTAATCGGGGTCAATCTACCATGATCGGCATCCGTCTACCTTGATCGACATCGTTCTGGTTACCTACTCGAGTATTTTTAACATGTCAAAAACATTCGAGTAGGGGGCCAAAGCGTTGTCGATCACACCGATCAAGGTAGATTGACCCCAATTACCTTGCCGAGCTTGACGAACCAGGCCCAAAATTGGTTTGATCGGGCCTGATCGAGTTGACAGATCGGCAGTGTGAAGCTAGCATTACTGGTGTATATGAATGATAATCTGTATGAGACTTATGAATAAGGTCTGTCATGTTTATGAATTCGTATGCTACACGTTTGTGAATTGTAAATACATTTAACATATCATATATGTAATGAACACACATGCACTGTAAGGGTCTGAAGAAGAAAAGTAGATTACATAAAAACCTGAGAACTGTCCGAGGCTTCCCTGAATAGCAACAACTAATTTTTGCAAGTTGAATTCAAGTACCAAAAAAGGAGTATATGTAGTACTTTGTTGTAGGAACCCACGGAAGACAAATACATAAATTTTAATATGATAAGTAAACTGTAATATTGTCGCTGGACCAAATGTTGGATCATCCGTCTCATGGGTGGCGCCAGGGTAAAATCTTAAGGAGGCCAACAACCCTTAGGGGCGAAAATTCCCAAAAGACCTAAATTTCGTGGATTGCACCGCGAAAACCCCACGATTGTATAAATTTTGAAAAATGTAGCGGAAGCGGCCATCCCTTTTGCCCTCTATGGAGCCAGTCCTGACCCCCTGTGAATGGAATTGATGGGCGCAGCAGTATCAGTTTAAATCATTCTAGAGTCAAAGCTGCTTTCCGAAGATTTCACTTTAAAAAGAAAATGTCAAATGTTTTTATTTAGAATTAAATTATTCTAGAATCGATTATACTGCTAAAGGCTTTTACCATAATGTTACTGTCAGACAAGTACCATTACAAAACGGTGTGACTGATGAGTGAAATTTCCACCATGAATAGTTTTCCCGCAATACATATAGTATACAAAATTGTCTTCAAGAAAATCGCTCCACAGACTGGGTAAGAGAATAACATTTAATTTGGGTATTTTTTTGTGTTTCAACTGTATTAATATCATTTCTGGACCTTTCCAAATCTTGTCATTTTCCTTTATAAGAACACGTTTGTTTTATCAAACAAGAAATACCAGTAAATTATCTTATTCAAGTATTTTTCTAATGTGTTGGAGAGGTATTTTTCAGTTAGTTATTGCCTAAAGCATTTATAGAAGTGCACGATGAATTGAAAAATATAAAAATCCGGAAATAAATGTTTTTTCTTGTTGTCATACTACTTTAATAACTAATAGTTATTAATTATTCATACTTTCATTTAAATGTTTGGATCACGTATCAATACGAGTCAGTCTACAATTTGCACTCGTGTGTGTGTGTGTGTGTGTGTGTGTGTGTGTGTGTGTGTGTGTGTGTGTGTGTGTGTGTGTGTGTGTGTGTGTGTGTTTGTGTGTGTGTGTGTGTCTGTCTGTCGATCTGTCTGTTATTAAATACCAAGGTGTACGTTCCCATTCTCTGTATAATATACTCAAAGTTGTGTGATTTACATGTACATAACGTTTGCGATGCTTATTAATACTGCAGTTTCGAAGCCAGCAATGTCTTGTTCGATTTGGTGGTTTATTGGTATAGATAGATACGTACAATACGTAAATATTGACACGATAAGATAGAAATGTCAAGTGCTTTTCTAGGTTTGTGATCAGTTAAAAGATATGAAGTGGGTGTGAAATTTTGAGCGTTCTAGTCTATTGTTTCTAATAACTCAAGCACAGCGATTTGGTACTTAGTCATCGCATAAAACTTTTAAAATCATATTTAGGTCCTAATCTGTGGGTAAGGAAAAATTATAACCACTCATTTAATATGGCTATTCGTAGTTAGAAGATGTCTTAAATGACCCTAATCTTTGAAGAGTGTGCAGCTTTTTAATAAAGTATCAGAGAGTAACCATTTAGTGATTGCTGCATTAACTGCTTTTGTAACAATCTGTTGAAAAGAATACCTTCCCCTGTACTTTCCTGAATATACATCTCTTACATGTATGATTTATCGCATAGTTTTCATGTTGAGCTGTCCATTGTTGTAGACGTCTCTTGCACGAGCTTCATCCAAAGTGAAGTTCTGCACATGTGCAAATTGTAACTACGAATAAGGTCATTTGAAATTGTCAAAAACCCGCTACGCTGCATTGTGTGTTTTTAACTACACTCCAAAAAAAGGATTGTTAGAAATGACCAATGTATTAGTGAATATGTGTCTGACCGAGAAAATGGTCAAAATTACCCAAATATTGAACAGAATTCACCAAAATATTGGTCGATTTTGACCATTTTATCGGTCGGACACATATTCACCAATACATTGGTTATTTTGACCAATTCTCTTTTAGAGTGTAATTTCAAAGTTAACTCTACGTGCTGATTTTTTTTTTTTATTCTCTGTCATGAGAGAATGTGTACTAAATGAAAATTAAAACAATGGGTAAAATCGCATTTCTTGACAGGTTAATACAATACCACTAGATTGTAACCTCAGTGTAATGTTGAAAAACCGAAAATTGAGTGTATCAACATGAGATAGGGGTCATCCTAGTAACATTCTCAAATAAATTCGATTCCTTTTGTTTCTAGCGTCCCATTGATGTAGACTGCCAACATGGACCGGGAAAACAAAGTTCATGAATATGTTATATTACCATTATAAACCTAAGAAAGAAATGAATGGGGGAGTAACGAACACCCCGTACTATGAAATGAAGTCGTGTCATTTTTTTTTTTTTTTTTTACTATTCGGACATGGAATTTGTGTAAACATACAAATCAGTTTTGCAGATTACAAATTTCCCTAATTTTGACTCGGTAAATGTATGAAAGGGGGCTCGTAGGCAAGTTTCAAATTTCACAATCGCAGAGCCTGATAGCATATCGAGGACGTCTGAACAGCCTGTGGGGATTTTGTTTTTCACGTTTAAAAAATCTTTCTTTCACTACTATAATGCATTGTTAATATAATTTTTCAGCAAAGGTCCTTTAAGACCATAATTAGATGAATAGATTAATAAATACATATATTACCAAGCAACTGTATAAACTTACCAGCATAAATAAATAAATAACTAAATAAGTAAATAAACAAATTAATTAATGACTTCGTCCATCAATTATTAAAATAAATCTAATGCATTTATTCAGTTATAGAAATTGTAAGAAGAAAAGTTGTCTAGATGTGATGCAGCAATTCATTGAAGCCAATACAAATAATTGACACATAACTCCTTTAATAAATGTAAAAGATCATGATCTATTTTATTCGCTCGACAGTAGTCGTTTGAAATAATCCTAAATTCATTACATACTAGTACAAGAACAAAAGATGAGGTCCCTTTTAATGTAGTAATTCATGCAAACAATCTAATTTGGTGTAAAAGTATAAAACAGTCATACATTTAATGTGTTTATTAGGGGGGGGGGGTTCAGTCAGTTGTTCCTGCACCGTAGCATTGAAAGCAAAGATAAAAGAAATCATTTGTCGCTGGGTGTTAAAAGGTAAGCACACAGTTGATTCTATCACTATTAACTGTATTCTCTCAATATCACTGTTCCAGATTTACTTGCGGTCGTAATCTTCACCTTATAAGCAAAGAAGAGTCCTTGTCCTTTCGGATAAGGAATGTAAATTGTACCAGCCTGCATTTAAAAGAAAGTACTAATAACACACATTTTTTACAGTGTATATTGAGCAAAATAATCAAAACAGAATATTTTCGTTTATTAAAAAATGAAGGGTAAGCTACTTGTTTGTATTCATGTGAATTAATTGCTTGTGACTTTATAACACTAAAACGATCGATGTGACAAATGATATCCAGATCGCCATTAAAAATAACACCACTAACAACCAGGTTTATTGATTGTTTTTCTTTGTCATGGCATATGCTATAAGTTTTACTTACAGGTATATCTGAACAAATCCACAAAACGTCATCCAATATTATATTGCATATCCAAAAGTATTGGATACTGCGTGATATAATGAAGTTACTATAATCGCAGCATTACTAAATGCAAGAAATTGCATTATAACAATAAGTTAGTAAAATAATTTGCATAAAATGTGTACACAAGTACACTTCACATCCAACTTCAATCTGCAAACCAGATTATGTTTCATCATAGAAAAAATCATAAATGTTAATTGTGTATTACATATCAATAAGATTACATTTTAATCTTCATAAAGTAAATTAAAAAAAACCTGACAACTCTACAATTTCTACTGCACTCTTGAATTTTAAGTTTCCACTGTGCATACCTGTATGACAGTTTGACCCGTACACTAAATCACACTTAAAGATCCAACTTAACAAAGCATTAAACAAAATTGTCATACTTTGATAGTGTTGGTATGGATACATGAACTCGCGAGAACAAAGAGTCATGCTGCCCCAAGCAAAATATGTTCATAAAATATATACTCATGAACTAATGTACTGTGGACAAAAGTTTTATAATACTGCAGTCTATTTAGGGTACATTGGAATGGTCGAATTTTTCCAAATCTTGAAGGGCATTGATTTTCAAGGCCATTATCAGAGACACTAGTAACACGAAGGATCCTTTCGCTCATATTTTTAAACTAAAACTATTGTTGAATGATGCCTTCAATACACACATAACCTTGCTATAACTAAATTAGAAATTTTGTTCAAATAACCTCTGTATTGTATTAACTGATGTGTTTCTCATGTTTTGCAATATAATACAAATATTATCATGTCATTAGCTTATATGGCAAGGGCAGGGGAAATAGATACTGCCAGGTACTCAAAAATCATTACTTGATTTATTTTTTGAATGATGTTCTTGAATTTTCTTTCTATCATTTTATAACCTTTTAAAATCTAACAGCAGATCTATCAAGTATAGTCATAGCGCTTTGAATATGTAACATCTTATAGTACACTCGTGATTAAGTTGTTACATATACTGCTTTGTAGCTATCTCGTTATATCATTTCCGCAATACAGCCTACGGGTTAAAAAGGTGTGTTACAATAACAATATTTCCGAAATAATAATGCATTCAATATGTTTAAATAAGTTTGAAACGGTACAGCGAACTACAAGCTTCGCCAGTAAAAGGCGGTTTACATGGCTTGACCTACAGTACAGGCAAACGCGCACGCGGGGGAGTTTTAGGTGTCAAACAATTTTGGAATTTTGGTTTGCCGCACCAAACGCCCCCCCCCCCCCCCGCTGAGCGACTTTTCTGAGCTGACCGGGAAAAATTGACCTCGGATTACGAATGAAAAACAAAACAAAAAAACACTTTTGGGCGACTGGGCCGACTGGGAAAAAATTTTGACCTCGGATTTGGAAATGATTTTTTTTTTCACTTTTCGGCAGCTGGGCAGACTGGGAAAAAATTTAGACCAAGGATATGGTCGTGGAAGAACACCCCCCACCCACCCCTACCCCCCCCCCCATTTGCAAAATCCTGCGTACGCCTATGCTTACAGGGATAGTTTTGATATCTTTGTGGTTGGTGTACATGAATTACGTGGTTTTGAGATCAAGCGAATTCAATTAGGCCAGTGTTTCTTTGTCGTCAGTTCCACCCATTTGTAGTTCATCACCGTCAGTCGGATATTTGCTGTATTGCACGGCTGCAGCATTATCCAACCCGAATGGCTGCTGACCGTTATCGTACAACGGATTCTCGGTAGAGAAGGCTGTGAGATCGACAGAACCGCCGACCTGAGAATCTCCGGTGTAGGAGACCGTTCCGGGTTCTCCTGACGATTTCGGTTTCTTCAAGACCGCTACTGCAAACACTGCGACGGCTACGACGAAAGCGAGAACGAACACCGAACCGATGACGATAAGTGCTATCGCCCATCCAGGTAATCCCGTCGCTGGTGGTGGTGGTGGTGTCGCAGTTACTGTTTAAAGAGAAGGTTTTGGTATAGAAAATTAGAATGTGATCTTACATGGAAGAATCCCACAAGCGCGGGTTCAAAAACTGTGTTAACATGACAAAACTTCAATCTAATCCTATAGTGACAGTTAAAGATGATTTTTAGAATGTTTCTTGGCAATGTAGAAAGCAAGTTGAAGACAATAATTCTCTATGGCAAAAATGGCTGTATTTTATCGTTCAAATATACCCTACTGGTAACTCCCTATCGTCCCAGTATCAACCAACACCCCCGATCTTTTTTTTTATATTTGGAAAATTGTATCACCCTCACCTGAGCAGTCGACCCCTGCGTCTTCTTTGTGTGTGCAATCGTGATTTTTCCAACCGTCGCTGGGGCAGTCCACGAGTCGTGCTTCATACCCCGAACACTCGACGTTATCCAACCAGATGGGTGTGTTCGCATCACCGGGACCGTAGTAGGCACCGGTGTACACCACTGCGTCCGTGTCGTACCCGAGCTGACGACACACGACGTTTCCGTCGTTCACGTCCCAGCCATCGTCGCAAACAGATCCCCACTGATCACCGTGATAGACCTCCACTCGGCCCATCGATGGATTGCGACCAGCGACAAGACGGACGTCGCCTTCGCTCGGGGTGATATCTGTGATCAATATAAATATTTCAAGGCCAAATTATCAAATATTGACGATGAAGGACTCTGCACTTTTATCAGGTACAAATGATAATATATGATCGATATAATTCTTATATGTTCCTTTATCTTCAAATAATTTTACAGGATTTTTCTTAAGGATATTCCATTCAACCCAAATAAAACGATACGTAAGTTTCTCTTTTGTTCTATTTTTTCTCTAATCTGTAGATAGCCGATAATAGCAAAGGAAGATAAAGATTGTAACTTGTGAATAACAGGAAGTACAATAATTCAATATTACTGTAGTTCTGTTCAAACAGTGAGGTAAAACACAATAAGTCTGAAATTAAGCATGTACATACCTAATTTACATAATGTAGTTATTGATTAAATTATATTTTTATTTATTCATTCGATTAGTCGTCCATTCATCTTTATTAAAACATATCTGTAAATTTATCTATCTATATCATTTTATGTCCCTTGTAAAATCAAGACCGCAGGTATACGTAAAACGATATTGAAAAGTATTCATTCCTATATGTTTTGGCATTTATGTCTGGAACCACATTATTTTTTTCACATCTATTTTCGATAAAATCCATATTTTGAGAGAAACTCGTTCCCTTTATTTCTAATCAAACATAATGATCACGATGATAACTCACCTGTACACTTGGCCCCAGAATCTTCAGAGTGAGTGCAGTCGTGATTGCCCCAGCCGTCGCCATCACAATTCTCAAGACGAGTCTCAGTTCCTATACAATTCACCCCATCGAGCCAGATCGGTGAATTGGCATCTCCAGGGCCGTAGTAGGCATTCCTTGTCGCCGATATGGCTTCTCCGTGATCCAGCTGACGACAGACGACGTCAGCGTCTTCGATATCCCAGTCGTCGTCGCAAACGCTTCCCCACGCATTCTTGTAATAGATTTCCACACGGCCTTCCAAGTCAGTTGAGCCCCCGACCAGACGGACGGTTCCATCTTCAGGTCTTATATCTGCAAATGGAGGTTAAAGATCTACCATCAAGGTGCAATTCTTTCAAAAACAAAGATTGTTTATTGTTTTCTAAACATAAGCAGTTAACAGTGAATACATAACTAAAACAAGGGCAATATAAAATTCATTATGTAAAGATAGTAAAAGAGAAAACAGTTTTCTATCATAGAGATAAAGCAGTTTACTTTTGTAATATGAAACATTTATTCACATTTGCTGCCTATTTAATTATTTAGTAGAAAACTTAACCACCCATACAATTTCAACTTCTCTTCAATCAACGCATTAAATCACATACTGTGTTCCTTACGTAGACCCGGCGTTATCACATGTTCATTACATGCACATATGAACAAACATTTCGCCGCATGAATGGCTGTAGCAAACATGTGTAAAAGTACCTGTACATGCAGCCCCAGCATCTTCAGAGTGACCACAGTTCTCATTTCCCCAGCCACTACTGTCACAATCCTCCAGTCGAGTTTCGTTTCCTCCACAGTTAACATTATCGAGCCAGATCGGTTGGTAGTAATCCCCCGGTCCATAAGCGGCACCTCCCCTGGCTGATATCGCCGACCCGTGGCCGAGCTGACGGCATACAACATCAGCGTCATCAATGCCCCAGTAGTCGTCGCAAACAGTTCCCCATACTTTATTGTGATAAATCTCCACCCGACCTTCTACATCATTAGGACCAGACACAAGACGAACGTCTCCTTCCACAGGTGTGTTGTCTATTACAAAGTTAAATAAGGAAATCAGTATTTAATACTCATTGTACATTTTTAGATAATAGATATACATTTCCATGTGAGTGTAAAGTTAAGAATTCACTGACATTATAAATCATTATTTTGGTACAACACAATTCGGAGATGGCCTACAGTTGGGAGTTGTTACGAAAGCTTTTCGACCAACACTTAGTAGGCCAATACACATTATGTAATTACATTTCCTCGGGGAAAAAACTAATTGTAGCAATTTGACAAACTTATTGTTTTTAATAGATACATTCCTACCTGTACAAACAGCCCCGGAGTCTTTGGAATGATCGCAATTGTGATTTCCCCAACCAGAATTGTCGCAGTTTTCCAGGCGAGTTTCGTTGCCCCGACAGTTTACATTATCCATCCAGATTGGGGAGTTGACGTCACCCGGACCGTACTGGGCGCCTGTCTTTGCCGCCATCGCCGATCCGTGTCCGAGTTGACGACACACCACGTCGGCATCTTCTATATCCCATTGATCGTCACACACGGTTCCCCACCGACCATCGTGAAGAATCTCGACCCGACCTTCGAATGCGGTCGGACCATTAACGAGACGGACATCCCCATCCTTGGGTGAGTTATCTGTACAGAGCGAAGACCGAAAAAAACCACACCTTAAAAAGAAATGAAATATAGTAGTTTTACGAAAATCGTATAGATGACGGTTCAATACAAAATGAAGACTCCGTCAAGAAAAATATACAGAACAATTGCTCTTTTGTTGAGTAAATAGTCGAAATCAAACGGGAAAATAGACAAAAATAAATTTGGTTTTGTATTTCTCTTTCTCTGTCTCTTTTTATTCAATCACAATCATGCATGGACACACATTCATGGTTAGAGCTGCACACAAAGACAATATTTCCAACAATATTCATATCTTGCAATCTCCACAAAATGCCTTCAAGGCATACTAAACTTAATATAGGCAACACAAAATTTCTAGTTTTATACACTCAATTTCAGAACCAACGTATCGTTACCTGTGCATATGGCCCCGGAGTCGTAATAGTGATAGCAGTAATTAGTATCACCCCATTCACTTCTTGCACAATCAGCCAATTGATCTTCGCTTCCTAAACATTGGACGTTATTCAGCCAAATTGGTGAGTTGGATTCGCCGGGACCATACCTTGCATTAGTGGGTGCGCCCGTCGCCGAACCGTATCCTAGCTGGCGACAAACTACGTTGGCATCTGGGATATCCCAAGAGAAGTCGCAGATTGTTCCCCATCGATTACTGTGGTAAATTTCTACCCGACCTTCGAATTCATTCGGGCCATCAACGAGGCGTACGTTTCCTTCTTCGGGTCGGATATCTGTAAAATTCAACGGTGGTTTGCCAGAGATGAGAAAAAATTGTTTCATGCATTTGTAGACGTGAGGGACATATCCACAATGTAATATAGACGTGGTTTAATGGATATTTAGTACATGAATATCATGACGTCCTACAAAAGTGTCTAAAGTGCTATCACAAGAGACACTTGAAGTTAAAGAAATGCGACTTTATATACGCGTAATGTCCATATCTACATTTATATGTATATCTAAAGAGCCTTATTCAATTTACTCATCTATTTGTTATTCATAATCTGCGATATGTTTCAAGACTTGTTGTGCACATCCCCCAAACACAAACCAACTTTGACCAAAAAACCCCACCTTTAAAGGAACCTACTAGTAAATGATTGTTTTTAACTGCATTTTTTTCAAGGCTACATGTTTAGTTATTATCAGAGATACTGGTAGCATAGGAAATCATATAGCCCAGATTTTTAATGGGAGTATTGTTATACGATGCCTTTAAGGAATACGTGAAAACTTCATTAAGTGAAAGGCGAATATCAGAAAATTACCTGTACAAGCGGCCCCAGAGTCTTCATAATGTCCGCAGTTGTGATTACCCCAGCCACCGCTCTCGCAATTCTCGAGACGAGATTCGTTTCCGAGGCAGTTCACATCGTCAAGCCAGATCGGTGAGGTGGGCTCGGCTGAACCATAGGGGGCATTTCCTCTCGCTGATGTCGCCGATCCGTGCCCGAGTTGTCGGCACACAACGTCACCATCGTCGATACCCCACCCGTCATCACAAACTGTGCCCCATTGGTTACTATGATATATCTCAACACGACCTTCCAGTTCATTTGGACCATCAACAAGACGTACATCTCCTTCAACAGGAGTATTATCTGCGAAAAGGTGGTAAGGAAAAGGTGAAAGTTTAGTGGGTACAAATGTGATCATTGACCCGACATGGCAAGGAACCGATTAACTTGTACTAGCTTTCTCAATGCGGAGTGTCTTATCTATGGACCCATATGCCCAACGTGACTGGGATCGAACAGAGGACGGCTCGCTTATGACTTCCTTCATAGAACCTAGCAGGGGCGTCGATCACTGTTTCAGATGGGGAAGGGGGTTAAAAATTAAGAAAAATGTTAAAATCTTCCGCGCACTCAGCGCCCAAAATTGCAATGTTATCTTTCGCGCGCAAAGCGCGTCGAAAAAATGAACATTGTTTATAATTATAGTATTTTAATGTTCTGTTAATGATTTTGCATTACCTTGCATTGCTTACTAAACCTGTTCGTTCATCACATTTTATACATTTTTCAAGTTAGCAAGTTTATTAGTGGGGGGGGGGAAGGCAAAATGATACATTTGCCCAAATATTTTCATTTCCCCCCACCTCCTACGATAAGAAGATTTGTCAGAAATATTAACTTTGGGGGAAATGAAATCCCACTCATTTCCCAAGCCTGTTTTATGCAAATGTCCACTGCTTAATATGATTAAAATCTCCTAGATCGTTGTTCATTATTCTAGTAAAATATTTCAACCCCTATTCACATACAACAAGACCACTGACAGACGGATGAAAGACTCTAAAACTTTATTGATCTTTCAATGGTCTTTCAATTAACTTTCAATGATCTCCGAGGTCTGTCGCGATTCCTGACTGACCTTTTAATGGTCTTTGTGGTCTCCGTGGTCTTCAAAACTTTTTGAAACGATTCAAAACTGTATTTCAGCGGTCTTTCAGGAAAATGACCTTCAGTGGTCTTTCAGCAGTCTTTCAGCGGTCTTACAGCGGTCTCTCTCAATGAACTTTCAAGGTCTTATTAATCTTTCCATGATCTTTCGACAGTCTCAATTGTTAGCGGAGATCACTGAAGGGTGCCGAGAGATCATTGAAGGATAATTGAAAGACCAGTGCAAGTCCATAGAAACAAGTGAAAGATAAAAAAACACAGTGAAAACATGCTAAAAATTAACTTGTTGCATGAAAGATTTCGAAAAGACCATTACCCCATAGAGAACTCTGATCGAGACAGCGATCTTTCAGTGGTTTCGGTTAGGCTTTTAGAGATCATGATTGATTATTTAAGGACCTCTGGCAGTATGTCAGATGATCTATCAGTGATCTCTCAATAGTCTTATTAGTCTCTCAGTAAACTTTTAGCTGTTTTGAAGGTCCTACGGGGATCCTGCTGGAAAGGTTAATGTTGGCCTTTCAGTGTTCTTTCAGTAGGTTTTGGAGCCATTCCACAGAAACAACAAATTTCAATGGTCTTGGAAACTGCTGGAAGACCTGGCCAATTTTCGGTCTTTCAGTGGTCTTTCAATGGTTTTCATTCTGTGGACGGGGGCCTTACCTGTACAAATAACCCCAGAGTCGTCGTAGTGATAATTGCTGTAACAGGTGCTATTTCCCCAACCGTTACTTTCGCAATCTTCCAGTCGGCTTTCGTTTCCGTGACAGTTCACCTCATCGAGCCAGAAAGGTTGGTTGTAATCTCCGGCACCAAAGTACGAATTTCCTTTAGCCGCTATCGCCCACCCGTACCCGAGCTGACGGCATACGACGTCCGCATCTGCCATATCCCACCCATTGTCGCAAACTGTTCCCCATAAGTTGTTATGATAAACCTCCACTCGACCCTCAAAGGCAACATAGTTGCTGACGAGACGGACATCTCCTTCAACAGGAATATTATCTGTGACACAAATAACACCCAACATTATGACAAACTGGTGTATTTATAATATATTCCTCGGAATGTTATGTTTTTATCATCCATTAACCTGCCTGAAGGACAATTGTTTATTAGCAATATGCAAGAACTCTTTTCCTTCCTTTATCTATTCTTTCGTTCTTTCTTTCTAGATTTCCCACTCTTTCCCATCTTTCTGTCTATCATTCCTTCATTACTTCTTTCTGTTTGGTTTCTTTCTTTCTGTCTTTCTCTTTATTCTTTTCTTGTTTTCTTTCTAAATTTCTGTTTTTACTTTTCTTTTATAATTTCGTCATTTTACAATGCATTATAGATAATGAAAGATTTTAGCAGTCCGCATAAAGTTATTTTGTATGTATGATGTGATTTAGTCAGTGGATTCTACATTCTGAAATTTGAAAATTTGTCTTCCAGGTTTCCAGATCTGAGCGTTTTGTAAGCGGTATTGGTGACCCATGGTGGTCTAAAATTGGGTTAATGTTACAAAAGTAGGATGACAATTGTCACCATAATACTTAAACAAAATAATGTTGGTTGACTTGAGAGCAATTTTTAAAATGGGGATATTGAAGTAATGAACGTAGTAAAATAATACGTAACGCATACATACAGATTCTGTAGGACTCCTACTATTCCGTGCTTCCAGGTATAATTATGTGTTCAACACCAACAAATCAGATCTGCATACGATCAACTGTCGATGTTGAATGGGATATGACGTTGCATGGGATAGCGACCTCTTTTGACTTATCATTTAACGATAAAAAAACTGGATCACACATGTTTCCCACAAACTATGGTAAATAACTTGTATTGAAGTTTTAGATTATTCCATCGTTTTCCTCTTCCCGTCTGTGAAAATGAACACTGTATGTTAACCCGTTGCTTACGGGAACCGGATAGGCTCTGTACAAAGTCTATGGGGATTTACAGAATCTCGTAGTCAACGGGTTATAGAGAATACACAGTACTGGTTGATTACTTGCAGAACAACAACATTTTAATATCAACTGCTTTCAAACCTTCTGTGAACAGATGGTATTCTAAAAATGTCACTATAGTACCAGGGGCGGCGGAACGTATTTTCGGTTGGGGGGGCAAAGCCAAAAAAGGGCACTTATATGTCAAAAAGGGGATTGGGGGTATGCAGAAATTTTCACCATCAAATTAAGTTTTTGCTTGAAGTTAATGTGTGCTTTTGCTGTAATGTAACTTGAGTAACCCTTTTTTGAAAAATTTTTCGCGATTGTTATAATATGATATATTCCGCGAGCGAGCGTAGCGAGCGAGCGGTTTGGAAAATTTGGAAGTTTGAAGTTGTAAAACTCGCTTTGTGGTCTATTCTGGCGCTACAACTCTGATTTTATTGGTAGGCCTATAAAGTGTTAAAAAGATGAAGAACATCATGCTAGATCAAACAAATTCATAGGAAACAATGAGCAAACACTTTTTGGAGGGCAGAAATGATGATAAAAACCACATAGTTTCGATATGAAGAACAGGAATGGACTTTCACCTGTAAAATATTCCAATTGATCTTCATTTCATACATGTATTAATTTGTGTTTTGACACATACAAGTTTGGAGTGTACAGGCTGATTGCGCGGCGACTGAGAGCAGCAAAGCGCGGTTTGGGAAAAAAACTAAAATACCTTCATAATAAAACTTTCATTTTCTGGGTCATTCCTCTCTTTTGAAACGATTTTTCTTTATTGAAGAAGACGAAAAGAAAATTCCCTCACGAACAGGGGCGTTGATCCATGTTTGGGATGGGGAGCAAAAGTGAAAAATATCCCAAATTTTCGGCGCGCTTGCGCGTCAAATTTGTAACATAGAATTTTGCGCGCGAAGCGCGCCGAAAAAATGACATTTTTGTACGTTTAATAGTATTTTTATGCCATATGTTTGATAGCTTTATAGTGCTTTCCAAAGCTTTGCAGAACATATTTGCATTGCATATTATGAAATTTTCAACCGTTATTGGGAGACAAATCGATATGTTGGCCCCCAATATTTTCATTGATGGGGCGATCGCGCCCCGCCCCCTCCCCCATGTCCCCAGGATCGACGCCTCTGCTCACGAAAGACACTTTTTTGTCGCTTGAAGAATACATCATTGAAATAGGGCCATGTTATCAGGAAAAGAGATGGAGAGGGCATTTTGCCACCCCTGAGGGCACTATATGAGATGCCAAATGCCCCTTGTTGTAGGCACATATTATGTGCCACATTGTTGAACAATGTACCC
>JZLH01S0105550.1:8277-20128 GCA_001188425.1 Eucidaris tribuloides | reverse complement strand
GGTGACCCCCGAGATTTTCGGTGTATTTTACATTATAGCATTCCAAGGGTAATAAAGGCGTAAGTTATATAAGTTATAACCCAACCATCTAAAGAGCAGCATCTGCTCTTTCAGATGAAGTATAACTCAAAAACCTGGACGGCCTTATTAACCCTTTACTGCTGCCCTATAAAATGTAGATATAGCCGAAAATCTTCGGGGTCGCCCCCCCCCCCTCCCCGAGATTTTTATTCAATTATTATTTTTTTTTTAAATAAAGACATTCACAATGTATTATTGCATTTGCTTATGACTCTGGGGACATAAATCTTTTCAAATAAAAACAAAATCCCCTAAAAACTAAAACTTGGGCTTTAAAAGTATAAGGTGTGTAAAATAAGACAGAATCTGAAACAGAAATGTAACGTATAAAACAATTCAGGTAATTGAAAGCAGAGAGCTTAATCCGTCAATGATAGAAACTTTCTAATATTTCGACGCACATTAATATTTTGGTCAGGTGTTTACCTTAACATTCGTATGTAAGGTCACGCCTCTTGTTGTGGTGCATATTATGTACTAAGTTTGTTTGATCACGCGGGCCCCAGCGCACCGTTTCCTCACATATTGCAGTTACGCTTAAATACCTTTACCTTAATACAATAGATATTTGAAATAAAGGAAGGTGGGAAAATGGAACGGTTAACATAAATCTTTAACAACCATTAAACAAATTTCATATCCAAACCCTTTCATGTGTCATGCAAAGTTTCCAAATTGTCCTTAATCGGCATTTGGAACTGATTCATCGCGGTGAACGATTCGCCAGTTGTCCGGCAAAAGGGCCCTAGCATATGCTGTTCCGCCAGACGGGGCCTTAATCACTAAATTTCTCTAACTTCGAAATAGCATTGGCTCTTTTCCCATAAAATCAAAGTAAGTAGTGCTAATATTTTTTTTAGATCCTTCTGATCAGTCGTTGAGTACAAATTATCAAATAAGAGAAAATATTTTCTCAAATTGGCGAAAAAGTACTGTTAAGGCCCTTCCTGTCGGAAACATATGTTTAGGCCTCCTTCTGCCCAGACAACCAAAACGATGTCGACAAGGTCTGAAAATTTAGCCTTGAAAAAAGCAGTTCAAAACAATAATAAGTGCTTTTAAAAACGTGAAAATCAATAAGCAACCATTCAGATTTGCCTATGGACTTGCTGTTTTAGCTATTATTGTTTCTTAGGTTGTTTTGGATTCCGTATAGGAAACGAGTTGATGTACGATTTGTATCTCTACATAGATTTAGCTAGCATGTATGGATTGTCCTTTCAAGCCACTATACGAAGTCAGATGCTCCAAAAGTTTGACAATTTTTAATTTTAGCGGCTTCCACAATGTAAACCAATAGTAATGAACACCGTGCTTGTAAAGTATTCTTCGACTGTCAGTCATATAGAAATTAATAGCAGAAGCGGAGATCTACAGTGGGACGAGTGGAACACGCAGGACGAAACACCAAAGGCAAAATAATATCCCTCTTGGTGGGAAAAAAAATGCCCCCGAAAACAAAATATATGTTTGTTAAAAGGTGAAAATTGTGGCTTATAGAGTCCCTCTCAACCTGCATATTGTAAAGTTTGATGAATCTATTTTCATCACATGATATCCTTGAATAGGCTTGACGAATACAAAAATCTCATTCAAAAATGTAACAAAATCGAAAAGTTTCCAAATATCGAAGGGTGGGGAGATCCCCTCCAGAACCGCCCCCCCCCTGTCTCCCGGGATCGATCGCCCATGAATCTCGCGAATAATGATATTCACCCCGATGTCGTTGCTATATAGGAGTGAGTTTTTTTTCTTGTGTGTTGGGTGTGTGTGTGCTGCGTGCGTGTTTGTATGTGATGTGTGTAGTGTATCTGTGGTCCAGACTGGTGCTTGTTATGCTGTGCGTACTCGTGTGTATGTATGATTTGGTGTGGTAGGGTGAATGTTGGTGTGTGCGTATGTATATGTGTGGACGTGGCGTGTGATGTGTGTTTGTGGTGTGTATGGTGTCATGGGTGGTATGGTGTGTGCGCTTGTGGGTGTACTGGGTGTGTGCTTGGGGTGTTGGTGCGCGCGGGCTCGCTGTGTATGCATGTGTGTTGTGTGTATGTGTGTGTATTCGTGTGGTTTGTTCGTTTGTGTGTGTCCTGTTGTGTCTGTGGGCGCGTGTTGTGGTGTGTTTGTGTGATGCTGTGGTGATGTGTCTGGTGATACTGTGTGGTGCGTGTCTGTGGATGTAATATATGATCGCGCAAATCTAGACTAATTTGCAACCAATAAAATTCCAGTTTATATCACACATGCGCCTTCCTCTAGAAGGAGATGTATATAAAGGCCAAGACTTCAACAAATATTTTCCAGTGAGCTTGATTTGACTACCAAACAGATAATCGAAGATAGCCAGATACCATGAAATACAGATCACATCGAAGTAAATAACTCAAGAGAAATTAGAGCGGCAAGGCAAAGGTGAGTTGCATGGTTTTTAGCTCTTAACACAGTCCGAGCCATTTTATTGAAACAATGTAACATTGTGGCATGCTTTTTTGGAGTGCCAGCATTATTTCTACTTCAGCAGAGGGCGTTGATCGCATGTTTTGGATGGCGAGGCAATAGTTGAAAAGACGTAGAAATTTTCGAGCAGCGATATGCGACCCCAATGAAATGCAGAATTTGCGCCAACGAAAAACTTGACAATTTTGTATGTTTCATAGGCTGTTTAGTAGTTTATAAATGCTTTCCAATGGCGTTTTAAAATATATTTGCATTGGCATATTATGAATTTTCCCATTTTGTCAAAATTATTGGGGGGGGGGCGGGCAAATCGCATATGTTTGCCCCTTCCCCCCCCCCCAATATTTTCATTGGGTGGCTGCGATCGGCCTCTGCCACCCTCCAGAATCGACGCCTCTGTCGCTACGGTCAATACTTCTGAAACATACATGTGGACAAAAGTGCTTGTCATAGACAAAAGTACACTTTTTCTGAACCTACATCACATTTTGCAATTTTAATGCGGTTATGACTTTAATTCAGACCATCTGAATTTTGTGAAGTAATATATTTACACACAAAAAGTGTGCCATGTTTTTCCCATATCACCACAAAATCTTGTGATACATTTAAAAATATAGGTCATTTATATATTATTTACTTTTTAGCATAAAGAAAATACTTTGGAGTAATTATCTACACTGCATCCATGCATGGAGAATTATTAGCATGTTCGACGGCCATGAAATCCAGCGTTTTGAAACTCCGGAGGTGAAAATTAAATCTAAAAAGAAATTCTTCACTCAAGTTATGTCACACGGACGGCCTGACACCCCGAAATCACCCCGTTGCTCATTCACTCCGCTTCTCATACTAAGCGTGCGTCAACTCGATTCCGGGCAAGCCCGCGAAGCCTGTCGCCACGGGCACGACACTCCAAAACACTTCAAAGTTTTTACCGGGTTTCAGCTTCACCCAAGTTATATTTGGGGGATAAACCTCCTCTAGACCCCCGATAACACTCCGCAGTTAAAAACTCGAATGCCGTCCGCACTGGTACAAAACCGCGATCGACACTCCGAGTTTGAAACTCCGGAGTTTTCAGCTCCGACACTATGATAAACGAAGCCGGTAAAAATCATATTTAGGTGAAAATCGTTTACAATCTCCTCAAAACGTTACGCAATCTCAGCTTTCAACGCTTGATATCTCTCTCGTATTAAGTTTAGTACTTTATATTGGTCATCGTTAAACTTGTTTATTTTCCTTTGTAGTGATACTCATTTCATCGTATGCCTACGCAAGGCCGTTAACTGTATTGTATTAGTGTCCTGCGCAAATGCAGCTAATGTCATACATAATGAATTAACAGCTCTGTCTTTGCATCAGGCACCATGGCATACAGTTCACAGGCCTTTGTATAGGCACACGGCGAAATGCGACTTAAAGGGTTAAGACATGATTGGGAACTCTTTAAAATGCCTCCAAGAACCCAAATGAGTTGAATACATATACAAACTATAAACAAGCCTGAAGTGGAGTCTTACCCAGCTAGCGATTTGTCTTTAATTTGTTTACTAAAGAAGAATCATGGCATGACACACCAGTATTTTATTTCTTCTCGTGTCCGATTTTAGAAAAAAATCCATACAAAGCTAACACGATTGATTTGAGTAGCCATTAAGCGGATATCGACAATATTCTTTTCGAGATAAGTCAACGTATTGGGACAACCGCATTTCCACAGGAGGAGATCTTAATCTAGTTTACTTGATTCGTAGAATAGTTCCAGCCCAAGTGGAGGACTACCACCAATCTTGTCATTTACCTTTTAAGTGCGCTTAAATTGATAAAATTATCATTCAGATTGACTTTCATTAAGATTCTTGCCAAGTTTTCAAGCATCCCCTGCAATAAACTATTCAGTCATCCATAAGTACAGCGAAAAACCTGAAGCTAATCACAATTTTTTTGATCACAGTTTGAATCACTCTCTTTAAAATAATGATAGAATCAAAAAAGACTAAAATCATTCTTTATCATTGAACACCATAATTTAAAACATGTTGAATTCTCTAGAGAATACGAAAATACACCTTTGACACTCGTGCATGAGCACATAAAGATCAGTACATTCTGTTCATTCATTATACAAAATAATATTTTCCATTGACAATATCGATTATTTTTTGCAACTTTTCCCTTTCGATTTGGACCCATACTCTGGTGTTGAACATATTCCATGATTTCCAAATCATTATTAGGGTATCATTTTAAAGGGAATTAAACAAGCTTTTCATCGATACCAATATCAAGAATAATACTATAATAACAAGAGAAATATAAATGCTCAAATTTGAGTTGCAGAACCTGTTTTTAGGAATTCATCTCGAGGTATTATGCAAGAAAGATACATAAAATCGGCAGCCACCTGAGAACGATTCTTTGTACAGATATGCTAATACAGGAGCAACTTAACCCTATCTCTGCCGGGGTATTTTGGGAGATCATATGGCGGGGGGGCCTCACAGCCCCCCCCCCCCCTTGAGATCTCGGCCGTCGACCGCGCGATCGCAGCGAAAATTGGCACGCATGTCGTCCGCGACCTAATCTACCAAATTGTATAGTTAATTTTTTCTTGAAATTCGTTTTCAGTTAATTACGCTAATTTATGCGTAATTAATCTGTGAAATCATACTTTTGGCTCTATAAACTCACTAATTAAAGCTCCAAATGTGCTAATTCTTGTTGTAGAGACCCTTTGTGGTGCTCTTAGCAAATATGCTTGAAAAAATGCGATATTAGAATCAATTTTTAATGTATTTTATTATTATTTTTTGCAATTTCTTATGTATTTCTTTGTTTTTTCAACCTTTTTTTTTCATTGTTTCTTCGATGAAATTTGTTAGTGACACTTGTCTAATCACAAATAGCATAAAATAAAGTAATTTGAATCAGTAAAAGCAAAAATATTCATATATTTATAATTTTTGGCTGAAAACACAGTTTGTATTGAAATTGTACACAAAATCACGTTTTTGAGCAATTTTTCGTGCGACATGCATGCACAAAATTATGCGTATCTTCGGAACCGCGTACCCGAGCGTCGCAAATTTGGTCTAAAAAGATGCGCGAGACTCGGAGGAAAAAGTCATGAAACATCGCGGCGAAAGCTTTTCGCGTTGCGGACATATCGCGCGAAACGTTGAGGGGGAGGGGGCCACCCAGCCCCCCCCCCCGCAGATATATGGTTAAGGAATGGTACAAACGGAATGGGTCTTATGATGCAAATGCAGCACCACAAAAAAGGCGGCCGCCGTTCCCAAATTGTTTTCGAAGAAATTTCGCACTCCCCCTCCCCTGATTTGGCTTGTCAGAAGCTGTTGGCTTGTAAAAGAAACACATTTAGCAGGCAAAAGTGCTTTTCGTTATCGTCAGCTCCCTGCCCCCTGCTGGTCAGAGTATACATTTTGTTTTGTACAGTTGTCACCAGGGAGTGGCACTACAGGGAGCAGATGGGGACACCGCCCCCATGGTTATCAAACTAATGAAAATCGGGGGGGGGGTTAGTGCTCTTGGAAGATTTTGTTACTCCTAGACCTTTAAGATTTCCTGGGTATCTCTAGTAATTTGATATTCAATTGTTAATTTTTTTAAATGTGACCTGTCACCACGATACACTGATAACGTTGCACATCTTATGAAACATAAAAATAGAAATACAAAAATACTTTAGAGAAACATATAAATATTCAAAGTTTTGCAACATATAAAGGTAAAAAGACTTTGGTTTCTAAGGACACTTCACTTTCATACTTAAAAATCATAATTACAACATTTGGCACTTCCCTTACCTTTGGGTCGTGCAACTTTATCAGGGTATCGTGGTGACGGGTCACAAAATAATATGTTATAAGCAGACCACCAGTGTAAACTAGATAAAAGCTACTGTTTCAGCATACACTTTATATTAAACTGAAAAATCATTGTGTTTTCTCGCACAGTTACACCCCCAACTCACCACTTGTCTCTCAATCGTATACATCAACTCTACATCGATCATCATGAAATCCACAAACGCGCCAGCATTCTTTCTTTCTGTCGCTGCACTTATCCTATGCTTGATGGAGGTTAAAGTGACGACAACGCTGTCCGTCACTATGGTCACAGGAATTCTGGAAACTGATCAGGAGACTGCCAGCCAGGATACTACGACACGTTTCTTCGAGGAAATCAACGCATCGACGATGCAAACACTTGAACATCAAAGCGAGGGTGGGATCTCCACCGATGACGTCACTCTTGATACATCCATAGAAGACATCAGCCCAAAGTCCTCCGGATGGTCCTGGAACCCGGTCACGTGGTCCTGGTGGGTCATCCTCCAGCTGATCTCGGCCATCCTTGGTATTCTTGGCAACCTCCTCGTGATGATGGTCCTATTCCAACGACGATCAAAGAATCGATCAACCGATACACTGATCGCCGGTTTAGCTTTAGCAGACTTTCTCACGTCCGTTTTTATCATTCCTGTTCCACAGATCAGATCTATTCCGGCGACGTTGTCCGGAGAGATATACTGTAAGCTGGTCAATCAACCTTTCTTCATGTTTGTTTGCATCAACGCGTCAACTTATATCCTGGTTGCCATATCGATCGAACGATATATCGCTGTCGTTTATCCGATATACTTCAATCGGAAGCTCACCAAAGAACGAATGTACGTTGTCATCGGGTGCATCTGGTTGATTGCCTTTGTCTCAACAACCCACGGACTATTTATCTACGGATTAGATGCCTCAACCAACACGTGCAACCACATATACATTTCAACGAATGCACAATCCATCATCGGATATTACTGGTTCATTTTCCGATTTCTTCTTCCCATGATCATCATGGTCATCACACAGACTTTAATCGTGCGTCGACTCCACCTACAGTCGGTGCGTTTTCGGGGTCAGACCGACGGGCAAAATGGCGCCAAGCCTTCGTTTCACACGGTCGCTAAGAATCGAGTCATCAAGCTGATGCTGATCGTCATCCTCATATACCTCGTCTGTTGGAGTCCAAATCAGATTGCCTACTTCGGATACAATCTGGGGATCATTCCGCGTTCTTATAACGGAAGTCCGTTCAATCGTCTGCTCACTGTTCTGGGTTTCTATAATTCATGCGCGAACCCTTTTCTCTATACCGCTCGTTATCCAGAATTCCGCACGGCTATTAAGGAGATGTTCACATGCACCACTCCTGGAGACGCTGCTGTGTTTGAAAACCATACGGACATGACAGAGAGAAGCACTGCCGCTAATAGTGCGTAAGATATATCGACGATATCTCAACCAAAAGAGGGGGGGGGGGCAAAATGACGAAAAGAAGTAAATTTTATGAATTACATCGAGAAAATCCCTTGATATTTCTGAAAACTGAACATTTTGGGGGCGGCCGCTCCATCTGCTTCTTCCTCTGTGGCGCCTCCGCGTCCGGACTTCCCTGCCACGAGGTGCCGTGATAAAGAGGATTTTAGAAATAAATTGAAATCCTGTACAGCGGAGGGTATATTATGTACGAAAGACTCTGCATGGTAAAAGAAATACAGCTGTTTCACAATGCTTGGAAATGAGATTTTTCTCGGGGAAATATTTGCTGCAGAATGCCACAAGCTTTATGAAATGGTCTATTCAAATGTTTCTGATTCACGTTACAATACAATACCTTACAATACAATACAATACAATACGATACAATATAATACAATTGATTCTTATATAGCGCAATAATCAATGCGCGTTACACGTACAACTTACATAATTAAATAAAACTAAGAGAACAAATATGTTTTCAGCTCCGTTCTGAATGTTTATATCGAATATTGATTTTTAATCTAACAATTCATTTACTTTTGCGTCATTGTTTCTTTAAACCTCACCACGCTTATTTCCAAGGGGTATATTATAAAATCTCATATGCAATGCTTGTAATGTAGCTTATATTAAAAATGAATTCGTATAAGAGAATGGAAGAATCTGCATAAGTCATTTTTAAATCCATTGCTGAGAAATTATTTCACCCAGATAATTTAACACTTAAAATTTGGTTGTTTTTTATATCTCTTGAACTAAGGTGAAAAGGATTGCTAAGAAATAAAGTCTATATTTAAAGAACAATTCCATATTGACAGCAGAAAATTGAGCTTATTATCAAATACAGAAGTGAAGACGTTTACTATAATTACAAAATAGTTATTCTAAGTTTACTTTAGATATTTTGATGTAACTTGTAGAATGTCTGTGTTAATTTCAGCAATGATATCGTTTAACAGCAGCATCGTTGTTGATTCATTTGATGTGATTGGTTCAGTTGGTAAATTCACTAAAACTAATAAACTTAATTAATTGATTGATTGGATTTCATTTAAAATGAAATGTACATATTGTATTCACTTCATTAATTCGTTTGGTTAATTTTCTGCATGAAGTTGAATTAGCTTTGATATTACTTATTTTATTTGATTGATGTGATTTAATACATTAAATTCATATTGATTAGAGTATCACATCCATAGTGGTTGATTCATTTGATTTTATTGATTCAGTTAGTAAAATGTGATTGCAAGTCCATTACTTCCCTTCATTATCAATACCAAACGGTAGTTTAGTATTTACAAATGGTGTGTTGAAAGTTTGAGATTCATACGTCATGAATTTGTTGTTTTATGATGAGGAAAAACTAATAACGACATGTTACCAGAATGTTGTTCTTTCCATGCGTTTAAATTTTGCTCAAATTGCGAATCGCGGTTTTGTGTGCCGTCGCAAAACCAGCGGAGCGCACTGATTGGTTAAACGGCTAACCTCCGCGCGACCTTCGGCTAACGGCTGATCGGACAATTTTGGAACGGCCCGTGCACGTCGACGTCACAGATTTTTTTTGAGAAGACTTCAGAGTCATTTGAAAAAGGATGAAGTTTAACCGTCCAGATTTTCACCAAAACTCAATATTTTACCCCAAGTCTCTATGAGAGGTGTTTATTTATATTAATCTTCACATTGGATATGATTTCAGCTGATTCATTTAGATGTTTTTTGACGTGCAAATCAATGACACAATCTTTAAACAGATTTACTTTGATTATTGATTGGCGTGTCCAGATAATTATTCCGGGCAATTACCCGAGTAACATATGCGTATTAGGAAACAAATTGACTGTGAGGAGACACGAAATGTCTCTTTAATCTCTCCTTAAAAGGAGGAGGAACCAGCAACTAACAGACATAAGTTAAGAAGAATATGACATTGTGAGTTTTGCGAAAATTATGGTACATGGTGATAAAGACAGCCTAAATAAGGGGTACTGTGTGATACTCACCCTCAGCAAGGCCCTGTAAATTAGTTAAATTGTTATTATTTTACGTCTTTGCAAGTTTTATCCCGTGATAAAACTTGCAGAAACAGCTATAGGGGGAGAAGCCTATCGATTCAAACAGTGCATACATTACCACGGCGCGAATAACACACGTCTGGTGGCATGCATCGGTCACGTATGGTCAGCACCAGACTAGTGCATTTGCGATCTGATTGGTTGGCAAGAACTCTATTTTTTCTTAACTTATGCCTGTTAGTTGCTGGCTCCTTCTCCCTTTAAAGAAAATTGTCTCCTGAAAGGTCAACTATCTCTTTTCCATGTCTGAAAATTAACGTTGTGTAAATATACTGGTATATAGAAAAAATACCATCTGAGAACCTTTATCCAAGTATAGGAACTAGAAGTTCAGTTTTAAGGGATTATAGCGACTCTGAGGCTCTATAACGTACACGAAACGGCTAACGTGTTTTTGCACATTTTTCAAATTCTGGGTAATTACTGATCCCATGATTTACAGACATATTCTTCATCACTAGCCTGAAGACATGATTGATCTTTTCCTGTTCTGCATGTGGGATTTCCTGCATCTAATGTACGCTAACGACTGTGTGTCTCCCTATAATGGGATCCAGGCTCTATCTATCTATCTATTTATCTATCTATCTATCTATCCATCTATCTATCTATCTATCCATCTATTTATCCTTCTGTCTATCTATCCATCTATTTATCCACCTATATATCTATCTATCTGTATATCTATCTATCTATCTATCTATCTATCTATCTATATATCTATCTATCTATCTATCTATTCCTTTCTGAAATTTCATATCAGCTTATTACAGTTTGTGCAAATGTACAAAACTGGATCCCTTATAATAAACGCATTAAAATAAGGATAACTTGAAATAATAAATTGGCGGTAGCCGTGTAATTTATAAATGTCATATAGTGTGTGTATGTATGTGTGTGTGTATGTGTGTATGTGTGTCTGTGTTCGTGTCTGTCTGTGTGTGTCTGTGTCTTTGTGTGTGTGGGTTTTCGGGTGTGTTCATGTGTGTGTGTATGTGTGTGTGTGTGTGTGTGTGTGTGTGTGTGTGTGTGTGTGTGTGTGTGTGTGTGTGTGTGTGTGTGTGTGTGTGTGTGTGTGTGTGTGTGTGTGTGTGTGTGTGTGTGTGTGTGTGTGTGTGTGTGTGTGTGTGTGTGTGTGTGTGTGTGTGTGTGTGTGTGTGTGTGTGTGTGTGTGTGTGTGTGTGTGTGTGTGTGTGTGTGTGTGTGTGTATGTGTGTGTGTGTGTGTGTGTGTGTGTGTGTGTGTGTGTGTGTGTGTGTGTGTGTGTGTGTGTGTGTGTGTGTGTGTGTGGTTTGTGTGTGCTGTGTGTGTGTGGGGGGGGTGGGGGGCCATGGTGAATTAAACCGTTTTACAAGGTGCCGTCGATAACGACATTTCCCGAACGACCGCCGCGTACAAACCATTTAGTTCACCTGCGATTGCAGTTATGGTGGTATGTACTATATAGTGTGTATGGCATGTGATAAAATAAGAAAAAACTTCCCTAATTTAAAATGAAGAAAGTGATTGCTATTAACCAATAAAACTTATTTCATACAACACTATGACTTTGAAGTAGAATAAAGATGGTTGGAGATGTTAAAGTGCAAGAATTAATTCTGCGTTTCCCCATTTCATTATTCAGTAAATTTTATAATTTACTCTTTCCCAGATTTGATTTAAAATTTGTTTCGTAAAAAGTGTATACGCGCACTCCATTATGGATCACGACTTCTTCTTACAATAGTGGAATAGTGTTGTAGTGTTGACTTAAATATTAATACGAACACGTACAGAGAGTCAGCAGTAATAATTTCAATATTCTCCATGCTTTGTATAATTTGATAATGATTATATTGTTGTACATGTTTCGATGTAATTTTTGATTTGCCGAATATTTAATAATATAGAATT